>JAEQML010062414.1:0-24436 GCA_016904865.1 Pissodes strobi | reverse complement strand
TTTTGCTGATCGATCCAAGTTGTTCGATACCCAAGCTCTTTCACATCGATCCAGGTCAATATCGATAGAAAATAATAGGAAATCGAAGCTAAAAACATCGATTATGGTAAATCGAAATTAAGAGTTTTAAAAATAATTTGGCAACGCGGGAAGGTCCTAGAAAACTGTACATATATACAGCGGTGGTTTCTTTCGAAATGCATCGATACACCGATAGAGGGCGCCACGCGTAGCGGCCAGTTCGGCGTTTTAAGATCCTTTACAGGCGTAGACGACTATATCAAAATCGGCCTCTCCTATTGGTCGATCCGCATGGCGCTTCGCTCGCTACGGGGGCTCAAGAAAAGGAAACTAACCAAGTGCTAACCCAAACTAACCCAAGACATACCGAAAATAAAATAAAAATGTTTAGAAACAAAAAAGCAACCGGGATTTGAACCCGTGCCGTGCCGTCCAGGTGAGACCCAACTATCTAAATCTCTCGACCACGAGAACTCTTGCGACAAATTGATTGCATCACGAAGACATATTGTAATACACAAGAGTCTAGAGAGTCAGCGTCTACTTTGTCTCCCGAGCTTCCGCGCAAAATATTTCGTAAAAAGTGCATCCATGGTACGGGCACGTATTACAATAAGTAATATTTCACTTTTCGCATGGCCCTCATCTAACCCAAACTAACGCTACGCGCGCTTGTCTTCCGTATTCCAGATTAAACAAAAAGAATCGAAACTAACTTTAACTAGCCAAACAAGCGCACTGAAACGAGCGCGCTACCCAAACTAACGCAAACTAACCCAAACTAACCAAAACTAACGCAAACTAACCCAAACTAACGCAAACTATCCCAAACTAACGCAAACTAACCCAAACTAATCGAACCTAACCCAAATTAACCCAAACTAAACGTAATTAACCCAAACTAACCCAAGCTAACGCACACTAACCCAAACTAACGCCAACTAACCAAAACTAACCGTAATTAACCAAAGTAAAGACAAGCGCGCTATGCGCGCTTGTTTTGCGTATTTCAGATTAAACAAAAATAATCGAAACTAACTTTAACTAGCCAAACAAGCGCATTGAAACGAGCGCGCCACCCAAACTAACGCAAACTTAACCCGCACTTAACCCGTTCTTAACCCAAACTAACCCAAACAAATCTAACTATAATTTTGGACGTCGCAAAATATCGGCCCCTAAATGGAGCCCCTAGGGTCTAAAATATTTTTAACGGTTTAAGGGGCGCCCGCCGAACATCCCTGCCGAACGTCAACCCTTTCGGACGTCAAATCGACTTTTTTATCTTTCGCACAGCCTCGCCCCTAGGGGCATCGACTTTCTAATGTCCAGATTCGGTTGTCTCATCACCTAAAACCCTCGACGGCTGATTTTCGTCGAACTCGGACTTACCTAAAGACGAGTTCTATTCCGAGCTCACATTCCCCAAAACAATCCCAGAAAAATGAAAATTTTCAGACGAACTTTACATTTTATCGAATACCTACCTTATTTGCACTCCTATCGAAAAACTATATAGGAACTTTTCGATGGACCTTAAAACGACGCAAATACTGGCGCAAACCGATTTGAGATACCTCTTTTCGTTACGGAGAAAAAGACGAAAATATGAAAATCACGTTTGGTCAATTTAAAAAAAAAACGAAACGTCGTACAATAAAACTGGATACGACACGTTATAATACCCGACGAGACACATATTTTTCCTTTTTAAAGTTTACCTTTAACTGTTACCGTTTTCGAATTATAGCCGATTTTCTGAAAATCTCGAATTTTTCTTTTTTCAAAATACCCGTTTTCATGACGTGATCGATTAAAGGGGTCCATTTACATGTCATTAACGTAAAAATAAAATTTTTGAAAATTCTACACGTCCAAAATGGCGATTTTCCGTTTTCGAAATCGATGGGGCCCATTGACATGTATAACTAAGATATCGATGATGGGGCCCGATTACGGGAAATGGGTTCGTCGGATCGAAAATCATGCAGAATACTTTTTTTTAAGTCAAATGCGTGAGGGTGCTCTTTGGAGGGTCTCGTTCGCCCATCACCAAAATTCAACCTCGTCCGGCTCCTATCGCGGAACCTATTCGCGGTAGGTTCCCGCCGACGTAAGATTCGAACTCGGTATCGTCGAAAACCCTCCTAACCCGAATTTGAACCCATGCGAACGCCAAATCCCCTCGGCCCCTAAAGGAGCCCCTAGGTCTCAAAAATGTTTTTTTTTGTGTATAGGACCGCCCGCCGAACAAAATTGACCAAAACTATGATTTTGGACGTCGCAAAATATCGGCCCCTAAATTGAGCCCCTAGGTTCCAAAATATTTTTAACGGTTTAAGAGGCGCCCGCCGAACATACCTGCCCAACATCAACCCTATCGGAGGTTAAATCGCATTTTTTCTTTCGCATAGCCTCGCCCCTAGGGGCCTCGACTTTTTAATGTCCAGATTCGGTTGTCTCATCACTCCTATATATGAAAATCAGCCTTTAAAACGTTAAATTTACCCCTGCACCAATGACATCTTCCATGATTCAATGTTTTTAATGCCATCGATGTCAAAACATCGATACATCTCATACTCTATATCGATATTTGAAAAACATCGATGTATTTTGGGCATTCCTACTTTTAACAGTATGACAGTTTGACAGTGTTAACACCTTTGACTTTGACCTTGGCTCTTGGCTTGAGCTTGACAGCTTGACAGAAATGAAATAAATAGTGTTTTCCATTATTTTTAATTTTGTTAAAAATTTACATGAGCACAAAAGTTTTACGTATTTATTGAACTTATATACCGGACCAAACGGTGTCTTTCCGTAAATTCCTCAACGGATCTCTGAATATGAGTGCGTGTGCGTGTGTACTTTGTGAAAAATTGTGATCATGATGGCTGATCCTTTGACCCAAGAACAAGAAAATGTAAGTTTGTTTATATTTATTATAGGTCTAACTGACATTTATTTAAGTAGGTATAAATAATTACTTGATTATTATTTTTTTATTTTGAGTACAATAACCGAGTGAAAAATTGAGCAATTTTCTGCCTACATTTTTTTAGAACGCAGTTTTATCCACAATAAAAGACAATTTTCACACTCCATGCACACTTCCTTAACCATGTTGACATCATCATTCATCAAGAGGTGATTAATAAAACTTTTTTTGTTAGGGTACTTCTGTGTAGGTAGATTTACTAAAATCATTCCAGGTCTTGTAAATATTATAAACCCAACCATTTCAGTTTTTTTTTTAAATTTTAATCCATAGCTTATGCTCTGTACAGAATAGATTAAAAGTAAAACTGCTTGGAAAATTTGACCTTACAATCAGTAGATATGTTCTATAGGGGGTATTGTTGTGGAGGATTCATGTTTACCTCACAATTGATGCCTATACCCCCACCAGTATTTTCAATTTCTTATAAGCTAGAGCCTCTTCGGCTCTGGCCTTTGGCTCCAGGGTGTAAACAGCACAAGTGCTAGTTTAGTGACCCTAACGAAGCTCAAAAACCTAAAGAAAACAGGAAAACGATCGACGTTTCAAGCAACAAATATGTCCTCGTCATCAAGAATGAACAAATCTAAAAATGAAAGTGGTTAGTAAATGTAAATAACAGTAAAAACTGTCAAGTTTTCAATAGACTTTGACAATATAATAATATATTGTACAATTACTGGTTAGTGGTCTATTTAGGTAAGTGTAATAATGAGGTATTATTAAGTAAATAATTGATTTGTTTGTGAGGTGTTATATATCTACAATTTTATTCTTGATGGCGGGGACAGATTTGTTCCTCAAAACCTCGACCATTTTCCATTTTTTTTTTAGGTTTTTCAGCTTCATTAGGGTCACTAAACTAGCACTTGTGCTGTTTACACCCTGGAGCCAGAGCAGAAGAGTCTCTAGCTTATAAGAAATTGAAAATACTGGTGGAGCTATAGGCAATCAATTGTAAGCTTATTACAATATTCACTTATTTTCAATACAAAAATTATTATAATATAATAGGGTTATTCACAGAATATTTTTGCAGTGTTGCCAAACTGAAATATATATTATAATCTATGTACCTACTATATCAAAACACACACACAGAATAATAAATTATAAGCAAGTTAGAAAGTACATTTTCGAGAAATTTTAAGCACTAAATTATTTAACTAATTTTTGTGAATTACATAAATAATTTTTGTGAATACGGATATAAAAATGTATGTTTCTCTTCTGAATGGCTGCCAGATCCGCTGGTTACAGTTGGAAGGATAACTTTTGATAAAAATAATATATCCTTTGGTATTACATCTCTCTATAAACCCCCAGCAGTTTTAAAAAGGGTATTCATTGACGTTATATATAGGTATCTTAAGAATAATACAAAAATAAATAATTATGAATTGATTGATTGATTGATTTGATTTGATTTGATAGTAGAGTGATTGCAAAGAATGAAAGAGAGGCTGCAGGTTTATTTAATTCATATTTTACGAAGAGTATTGAGGAGATAGTATCGAGTTTTATCAACTGAATGGTCTGATATTGGTTTACATGCAGTAGAATGCTATATGGATGAATTTCCGCCTTTAGCAATCAATGAACTTAAAGAAATAATATTTTCATTAAAAAACTGCAAAAATATAAATAATGCACTTAATTCACAATTTTTAAAGCAAACTTTTGCTGTTCTTAATTTTATAAATTCTTCATTAAAAAGTGGAAGTTTTCCTAAAGATCTAAAAATTAGCTCCATTACACCTGTTCCAGAGTCAAAATAATAAATCAGAAGTATCTACATATCGACCAATTAATACGCTGCCTTGTATAGAGAAAGTACTTGAAAAAGCAGTTTACAACCAAATAATTTCATATTTTAATAAAAATATGCTTTTTCTGGATAATCCGAGGGATAATCAGTCTGGGTTCCGAAGAGGTCACTTGTGTGAAACAGCAATTTAACTCACCATTTCAAAATGGAAACTAGCTATTGATGATAATAAATATGTAGTAGCTGTATTCTTGGACTTCAGAAGAGCCTTTGAAACCATAGACTTGTTAATTAAAAAATTGATTTACTATGGTTTTAGAGAAAATGTTATAAAATGGTTTAAGGACTACCTACCTGAAAAAAAGAACTCAGTATGTGCATTTGGGCCAGAGTGAATCAACACAAGTACCTAATTGCTTTGGTGTACCACAAGGCAGTGTCCTTGGAGCATTATTGTTTATAATTTTCATAAATGATATAAATTATATTGAGGGTCTGGAATTTATTAGCCTATTTGCGGATGACACATTGATTGTATGCAGTGGTGATGATATTGTTGACGTGATTAGACGGATGCAGAGGTTGCTACAAAGAATTGAGATATTTTTAGATACTAACAAGTTAAAACTCAATGCAACTAAGACAAAATCAATGATAGTTTCTAGCCGTTACAAAATAAGCAATATTACTGTGGAAAATTTGAATTTAAAAGTTAATAATGAATGTATCGAATGGGTGAATGAAATTAAATATCTTGGATTCGTATTGGATAATACATTTTCCCTCAAACCTCATTTTCAGTATATTTGCAAGAAACTATCTAAAAAATGATTTTTCTTTAATAGAATTAGCAAAGATCTATCTTTATTTTCAAGAATCACAGTATTTAGAAGTATAATTCAGCCCCATTTTGTTGTTAAATGAGCTTATAATAAATTCAACTTCTTCGTTAAGGATATTATTTATATCGTTAATGGCTTGCTCTACCACCGAACATTAACAAGAGACTAGAAGGTCCACTCTCATTCGGCACTTTTGATGTAGCGCTTACAAAGGCGAGACGCCAGACTTCCACAAAACGATTAGATACGTGGCACGAGGCCTGAGCGGTTAACCAGCATTTTACCAGTATTATTTTAATGCGCTGTTCTTAACAAGTTACCTTATTTTTCAGGCAACGAAGGAATTCATCGAACGAGTGAATTTGAGATTCAGGAGGAAATGCGGTACTACGCCGGTATCTTGGTCAACGGCAGTTCGATTTTTATATGCCAGAAAATTCGATGTGAATCGAGCTGTATCTCTCTTTGAACAGCATGAAACCACCAGGTATCGCGAAGGCCTAATTAGATTTGACCCTTTAAAGGAACCCCTCCATAGTGAATTGTTGACCGGAAAATTTACAATTTTGGTAAGTAAAAATCAGGATAAGTACAAGCTAATTAAAATATTCAGGTTTATGTAATAGAATACAATAGAGTAGAAAAAAGTTTAGTATATAAAAACAACATTACATAAAGGGTAGCATTTGCACGGCGTTCTGTCATGTTGCCAACAACAGCTTAAAACTAATCTAAGTAAGCTAAATGTTTGGAAATTATAAAAAATTATAAAATCGATGATTTAAATTATGCATGCCATGTTTCGCTGTCACATAAGGTAAGTTAAGTTGGCACTTTATTATAAACATCTAGCACACCAAAACCCAAGCTAGAGTGAAGCTTGGTAGTCATATTTTAGAGTACTATCACCGAACATATCACGTATAAAAGAGTCACTGCTATTCGGCCCGTTTCTACTTCGCGGATCTAAAGCGTGCCGTGCTTTAACTCGGCGAATTGCCCGAGCCGTAAAAAAAGGAAGTTGAAGACGAAACGTCGGGTTCCAAACCAGATATGACCATTGGATAAAGCGGAAAAAGTGACAATTGCAAAAGTGCAATCCAATTTGAAATCCGTTTTTAAATAAGCTCAGGAAAAAAAATAAAATGATTTTTCAATATTTCGGTTTTTCCGGATATCTCCGGAAATACTCGGAATTTTAAAACTTTCTAAACGGCATATTGTTAGACACCTAAATGCGCAATTTTGCCTTAATTTGACCTACACTGTATCTCTTACGGTTTTCGAGTTCCCCATACATAGACTCGAATTCGAGCCACCCTGTACATACAATGATGCAATATGCTCGAGTATCATCAGAGAAATTCTCTGAACTCTGACACTCTAGTTTTACATCGATAGTACTACTTTTAAGAGCCTCGTTTTGTTTTGAACAGTCAATTACAAACAGAGTTCTATTTACAAAAGCAGTAAAATCCAATAATGGCTAAGAGTTTTACCCAAATAAGATTTTTGAAATTCGGTATACTACAATTCTGCAAACTGTCTATTTTCAAAATTCAGATTGAGTGACTGGATAAACCTCGAAATTTAAATATAACCTAACATCAGTAATATTTAAATTATAGAAATACGTAATATCGGCTTTAGGGTTGTCTACGGTTTTTCTCAAAAAATACAATAACCTATCGAGCTCTCTCAGCCATGGATTTAACAGTCCAAATATCTCCCTTTGTTTTTCTTAGCGCAGGTAACTCATGGATTTCCCATCCTCTGAACCCCATAAATATCGGTTTATCTTTAACGATTTCTTCAAATAGTTTTAATTTTAATAAATCGTTGGGGTATATGTGCTTAACTCTTAGTTCGATATTTGAAATTGATATTGTAGCTTTCTTATCTCCAGCAGTTTTGACATAACAGTTATCATAATTTCAGCCCGAACTAGTTTAATTTTCTGTTTACCCATAATAGCATTTATATAATCAGAAAATATACCCAATAAAAAGCTTAACAGTATAAGTAAGTTAAATTCTCCGGATTCCTGAACAAAGGATTTTATCACTCCTCCAGGCCAACACCATCCTGAGATATCCTGCCCTTTACTCTCATGCTCGTTAAGGCATGAAAAGGTTTTAACAGTACTAGTAATACCAGGATCACGTACTTTTTCAAGTTCTTTACCATTTAATGCATAGGTTATGGATTCGAATAAGAAAGCGCCTGCATTATTTGTGGGAGAACAGAAGCCCGTCTTTCCTGCTGTATTTTCTTCAGTAATCTTTGCTTCTATATAAATCTCAGCCTGACTAATATCCATAAAAATATCTTGTTGGTTGATAACTATTTCTATCTCATCGCTGTTGTTAAATGATTTCGTGAATGGGTGATATGTATGCCATTCTTCTCGAGAGATAGATTCATCTACGCTGACCGGGTGCAATATTTGTAGTTTTTCTGATACGATAACCATAATTGTTTGCGATTGGATGTAGCTGCACGAAACTTTTCCAGGTGAGTGACTGCTCTGACGTTTGTCTTCTGACTGAGGTTATGGGGGAAGTGTTGGTATTTAATTAGTTTCCTCTTTAAAAATTAGACCCATATTTTTAAGTTCTAATCTAACAACAATTTCTTCGCCTCTGAAATTAACTGGTCTTGACTCCTGATCTAATATGTTTATAGTGATATTATCGATACTTGACCTGTTTACAGGTAGGTAAATCAGGTTTCTAGGCTCAATAATTATACTGTATCCGGGATCTACAGAAGGCGTAATGTATGTGAAGGATTGCTGGTATAATAAGAACCAGATATAATATTACACTCTATTCTTATGGTAACTACTTGTACTATCTCTACTGGGAGATCTGATTCATGACGTATATTAGCCTTCAGCTTTGGTAGGCTCTATCGCTAGGAGGGCGATACAGACAACATATAAACTTGGTTACTCCCTTGGCGGTGAACTTGAGCCACATGACGTCAAGGTTGTTCGGTTCGAGTGTTTCCTCGTGGTGAAAAGTTGCTTCGGACAAAAAGGCATATTCCGAACTTATGTCTAAATCGGGTGTGTAAGTCGTAACCAGGATACGGGTAGTTTACTGTTGTTGTTGTAGAACATACTTGTGTTTTTGTAAGGTGTAGTATGTGTGGTCTATTTGCTTGTAGATGTTTGTATTTAGGCTTCTTATGTTGCAGAAATCTATTCTAAATTGGATCGGTATCTTTGCTGTCTGTGAAATGCGGAATGAAGGGTTCCCAGGACCACCCAGCGCCTGGAGATCCGAATGGCCGGGGAGTTTACTTCCGGAATATTTTGATCCTGGAAGCACCATCATGTCCGTATATTCCTACTGTGGAACCCGGACCCACCAGCGCGGAAGCGGAACGTGATTCGGAAAAATCACTTAGCGCTTCCCAGTTCTGGTGGGGTGGTTTTTCACCGGACGATGCGAGTAGGCGTATGCATCTACCACCTAGGGCCGCTTCCACTGGAAGCATCAGCTTCAGACTTGGTGGTCCATAGTCTGACAGGGGTTTGGCGAAATATGTAAATATGCCGGTCAGCGTTAACTGGACGACGGAATATCTACAAAATTTCTTTTGATAGTATTTTCCCCGCCAGCGTTAACTGGACAGCTAGAGAAAATCTCTATATGTGTTTATGCTTGGACCGCTGCTCAAGTGTATAACCCTCAAGGGGCACGGAGTGTGCTTGTCTAGAACGGTGCCTAAACAGTAACCCCGAAGGGCGCGAGTGTCTGTTTGGCGAAACATGTAAATATGCTGGCCAGCTGGACAGCTGGAGAAAATATCTATGGTTGTTTGTGACGTGTTTTATTATGGTTGTATTTGTATGTTATGGTAGATTGTGGCAATTTGAAAGTGGAGATGTTGATGACGATTTTCGGCTATTTCTGGGGATGCCCTCTTGATGTTACCCTACTCAATTCAGATAACGACACCCTTCACCTTAATAGGTCTTGTTGCTTGACAGTGGCAACGGCCGGAGTTGCTTTTTTGTTCGTATCTGTGTAATTCCGCTGTATTTTTGATAGGACGGGGAACCGTCTTCTTCTCAATGCCCCTTATGCTTGATTGATAGATTGTTCGGCTCTCAGTGGAGTTCCGCTGTATTTTCTTTGTTTGGGCCGGTAGCAGTCTTCTTTGAATGCCCCGTGTGCTTGGTTGATAGATTATTGGGATCTCGGTGGAGTTCTGCTGTAGTTTCTTTGTTTGGACCGGTAGCAGTCTTCTCTGAATGCCCCGTGTACTTGCTTGATAGATTATTCGGATCTCGGTGGAGTTCCGCTGCATTTTCTTGGCTGGTTACTTCTCGACGGTACCCTGTATACCGCTGTTCTTGCTCCAAGAACCAAAATGTCTAGGCAGCCCTTGATAGATTAATTTAATGTAGACTGTAGTAGGGCATTTTCTAGACATGTAGAATAATTAGCCTTTGAAGGGTTTCAAAGGGAGTAGTTGAGTCAAACAGCTCTGGGTTTGTACTGATTTTATTAACAATTTGAATTGTATTTCCTACTCTAAATACTATAAAACATATGTACATGTATACAAAAGTTATGATATGTTATTATTTAATTGTTACACACGGTCACCTCCTTCGTTGTATAATTTGCTGCGGTGCATTTTTCTGGGTCGACGTACAGCTAGGATTCGGTCTCAGCAGACCCAATACGTCAATGCTTGTTTAAAATTATTAAGTTTATTTTTGTTGGAGAATAATTATACAGGGCGGCAAGAAATGGTTAATGGAGATTAGACATGTTTGGTCCCGACCATCTAAGATTCTCCCTGAGCCTGTTTATGTGATCAGTCTATCAAATTTCGAAAATAAGTTAAATTGGAATAAATGTTATATTTATATAAGTATTATTATTTTTAGCCGAAAAGGGATTCAAACGAGGCTGCTATAGCTGTGTTCACTGCGCACAAACACGTTCCCGCCAATAGTACTCATCAAACTACACTACAGGGTATTGTCTATCAATTAGACGTCGCCTTACAAAATCCGTTGACCCAAAAATCAGGGATTGTGTTCATATATGATATGTCCAGTTCGAAGTATTCAAATTTCGACTATGATTTATCACAAAAAATATTGACTATGCTGAAGGTAAGTTTATTGATATCCTATTTGCTAAATAGTAACACCTTATTTCCACATGTTCGTTTTTAATCGAATAATTTAGTAAAACAGCAATTTGTACTAATAATACTCAGTTTCGCGAAATATTCTTGTATCATATTTCACCATTGACATAAGCATTTTTGGTAATTTTTTTTCTTGACTCAACTATAATTATTAGTTAATATGGACAGTTGGTAGTAATTTTTTTTAAACACAAAAATTTGGTGATAATTTGTATTTTTATTTATAAATGGGGCATGCTCAATCGTACAAGGTACTAATAAAATAATGCATTTAAAAAATAATCTAGGACTACTACAAAAAAATCAAAATACCAAACAAAGAGTAAGTCAGATTTAAATGAGATAAAAAATATGTAAAAGGTATGCCAAACAGTAAAACATTAAAGTACTTACTGCAAATTAAATAGGTTACATTCAAAGCAGGTAGCCGAAAGGTGTACATCACAAAAGGGATCGCTTGATCTGAATTATAGGAGTACTGCTCACATCAACCTGAATCACATTGGCAGGTTTCATTGCACTATTCGAGGTAGTATCATCATTATGCGATGATGTTCAAGCGAAAATGTGCTCGCCACTCTCAGGTGCCTGACAGTAACATGAACATTCAACGTAGACAAGAATTTTAGTCACCTAATTTGATTATGGATTAACTTACACACGAGAAGCTGATAATTTATCTTTCTTCTATCACTCAATGGCCTCAGACTCGGCACCCTATTTGAGAGTGATCCGCTGCATTTGCACCCAACATAACGGAGAAATTTTTGTAGGTCCTCTCGAGGGCATCTTTATGTAATACAAAATGAGGGAGCCAAACATAATGATGGGTTGAGCCCGCAAAAACTTTCTTAAATGCTGAAAAAATTCATATGCGTATAGAAGCATATGTTTATACTCAATTCATTTCATGCTCTTACAAAAAAAGTTTACCCTCAAAATATATGTAAATAAGATACTCAAAATCTGTTGACTTTATTAAAAGTTGCTCACTTCAACATAATTTCGATTTATTTTACTTGGGAAAAATCAGACGTTAGACAGTAGTCGGCTGAACAGATTTGAATCAATCCTGCGACATTTTCATCTAAATGACAAAAGTAAAATGAGAAATTTATATAAGCGATAGCTTATATAAATTAATACCTCTTCTAGTTAATAGAAAATGTATCATTACATTATACAAGATTACACACACATGTACCCACTATACGTCATAATAATAATAATAATTTATTATTTATTATATTCAACGTTACCACTTTTACAAGTTTATAAATACAATATATAATTTCTTATACGTAAATTCCACTTAACCTAAGATTGTCCTTTTGGCCAGATCCTTAAAACTAGAATATGATGTATTCGTAAAGAAGTCTAAACTGTCCCAGTACCTGTTTACACTTGAAGATATTCTGTTGACAGGGTTAAATAATAAATACCATGTACGACAATGGGGCATGTGCAGGAGAGTTCTACTACGCGTTCGTCGACAAGGAACATGAATTTGAAGTGCTGTAGACATTCAGGACTTTTTATATGATTATTAAGTGTTTTATATGCAAAGCAAATATCATAGTATTCTCTTCTGCGCTGTAAAGGAGCAAGTCCTAAGTAAACCATAGTCTGATCATCATTCAGATAAATTCCATTGACTGAAAGTTTAAATCGCGCGTACTTTATAAACTTTTGTTGAACGTTCTCAAGCCTGGCTATATGAACAAAATAATATGGTGACCAGACTATGCTTGAAAATTCTAGTATAGATCTCACAAACGAAGTAAACAAAACCTTAAGTGCATCTAAGGATTTAAAATCTCTACTTATTCTCTTTATAAACCCCAGCATTTTGTTCGCCCTAGATACAATTATCTCAAGATGATCACAGAAATTTAACTTAGTATCCAGATATACCCCAAGGTCCTTAACAACACTTACTTCACTGACAATTATATTATTTATATTGTATTGAACAGGATCAATTTGAATTCTACGTCTGCTAAATCTCATAAAGTTACATTTACTTATATTCAAAGACATCATATTGGCTTGACACCAGTTGTAGACTGAATTGAGGTAATTCTGAAGGTTCATTACATCTTGATAAGAAGCAACCTGGGTAAACACCTTCATGTCGTCAGCGAAAAGCAAGAAATGACAGGACAGCTGTGATCCCAGGTCATTGATAAACAAAGAAAACAGAAGAGGTCCCAGGTGGGATCCCTGAGGAACACCAGATGTTGTGGGAAATGGGGTTGATAGATGTCCATCGACTCTAACCTGCTGTTCTCTATTGGAAAGATATGATTTAATCCAAGAAAAAAAGTGAACCCGAGAACCCATAGTTAGCAAGTTTGAATAGTAGAATAGAGTGGTTGACTTTGTCAAAAGCCTTACTGAAATCCGTGTAAATCGCATGAAACTCTTTTCCGTCTTGAAAAGAATTGGTGATAAAGTTTACAAAAAGAAACAGGTTGGTATCAACAGACCTTCCAGGAGTAAATCCATGCTGTTGACTAACAATTATCTGCTGAAACAAATCAGACAATTTGTTCTCAATACACGACTCAAACAACTTCGGGATAGCAGAGAGAAGACTAATGGGTCTGTAGTTGATAATATCATTTTTGTTGCCAGATTTGTGAATCGGACTTACATAAGGTAGCTTCCAAGAGTCAGGTAATAATCCAGAGGTAAGGGACTGACGAAAGATAAGAGTCAATGGAAGATATAAACTATGTGAACATAGCTTTAATACCCTATTAGGTATTCCATCAGGACCTGCAGGTTTGTTGATGTCCACTTCGGACAGAGATTTTTGTACTTCAAGGGCATTCAAGGTTATATTGTTAACCATATAGGGTACCTGATCAGAGTGACAAGATGGATAACTCTTAGGAGTGATTGAGGGATTAAAGACAGAAGAAAAATGTTTAGCAAACAAGTTAGCTATATCAGCACCATTATCAGCACAATCATCACCAAGAAACATTTTCTTTGGAACAGATCCATCATTAGATTGTGATTTAACAAAATTCCAGAAATATTTAGGATTAGTACTAATGTTACTTTCAGTATTACTAATATAGTGATCATGACATTCTTTGATTAAATTTTTACACTGATTACGAATTAAGCTAAAGTTTTTGTAATCAATAACGGAATAAGTCTGCTTGTACCTTTTGTGGGCTATTTTCTTTTTAATTATAAGATTCTTGAGGTCCTGCGAAAACCAAGTGGGAAAGCTATCGCCAGCTGCATTCCGTTTTATAGGCACAAACATATTAAAACAGTCAAAGACTACTGAGTAAAAGTTACTTATAGTTAAATCCAAGTTATCATTTAAAACTGAATTCCAGTTAACAGAAAGAAAATGGTTCTAAAGTCATAGATGTAGGTATTCAAAGGTTCCAGGAAAATTTCATTAAAGTCTAAAATTATTTGTAATGGTGGATGATATGAATCACAACTCACCAAACCATCACACTTCTCAACTGATAGTGGCTCAAAGTTAGAAAAGCACAAATCCAAAATAGAATTGTGATCATTAGGATGGCTATTGTATTGTGATAGGTTTAGATGAGCAGTGGTATCACATAACAGAATTTCTTTTGGAGACCTTACATTACCAGGCAACAAACCTACGAAGTCATCAACTGATCTCCACATAATTTGAGAGACATTGTAGTCACCAACAACTATAACTCGCTCAAACATTTCACAGGCACTAGCAACAGACCTGAGGTGAGAGTCATAATAACACACTTCCATCGCTGGCGGAATGTAAACACAACCAATACATACGACCGTGTTGCCAAATGACACTGACACCCATATCTCCTCAACAGCAGGATTTCCTATGGACAGACGATGAGATTTATATGCATTGCTAACAGCCAACAGAACACCTCCTCCCCGGTCTTTTGAGCTGTTATCTGTATTTCTGTCGGTACGATAGACCAGGTAGCGAGAATCCAAAAATTCTGAATTATTTATGTCACAGGCTAACCAGGTTTCCGTGAGGGCGATTAATGAATATGATTCAGACAATACTGCACAATAAATGTCTTTCAGCTTTGTTTTAATACCTCTCACATTTTGATAAAAAATGGAAACACAATCTAATGGGCTTGATCCACCTCGCCTTCGTTCTGAAAATTTCCGACAGAATGGTTCTTTAATTGACGTCGAGGACGGAATTCCTTAATTGCAGTGCCTCCCGGCCAAAGATTAGGGTCAAGAAGGCCTTTTAACAGAGATTCTTTAACTCCTATCTTAAACGATGCGACATCGTCGTTCTTATCCAATATAAAGCATTTCACATCTGGTATAAGCAGTTGGTCAACCATGTATTCAGTCACCTGTTCAGCAGTCGTGCTTGTATGGCACCGTCCCAGGTACAGCCATTGACGCCTTTCGCCAGCAATAAACTGACTGCCATTAGTTCCAGTTCCGATAATGACATGTGATCCATTTAAGCGTGCCCTGGTGCCAGCCAACCTTTCATGGTTATGCTGAGAGTTGCTGAACTGCCTCACTGCATCCTGTGACTGATCTCTGTTATCAAAATGCTCAGACCTGCCACGGATCTTCACTTTTTCACGAGGTTTCTCTGGAGCACTAGTTTTATTTTGACTGGGTGGTAGAATTGGTGGAAGTATTGAGATACAGTTTGATTGGAGGTTACCAGATTTTTCAGAAGTATTAGTTCTTTTTCTATGGTAAGAACTCTAAGATTCAAAGCATTGTTTTGACGTTCAAGCTCACTTATTTTCCTTTCATTTGCTACATTTATAGTTGCAATAGTAGCATACTCTGAGGGCTCATCAATAATTTCCCCACTTTTCTGTAGCATACTGGTGAGGTTCTTCATTTCAGTCCTTATATCCTCCTGGTTAACTGAAACGGTGGTCACTGTGTCAACAAGATCAGTGATTTTATCCTGTATCGAAGTTGCAACATCATGGACAGGTGCAAGACTAGCCAACTGGTCACTCAGACCACTGAACTTGTCCTGCATAGAAGTTGCAAGGTTATCAAGCTTCTGGGACATCTTAGATGACAGCTTGCTGTAACGAGCATTAAAAGCCTCCGATACCATAGATTTCAGATTAGCCGCCCTATTACCCTGCGTTTTTATGGACGCAATGCAGTTATTACAAGCATATAGCATTATGCGGGTCTTCATCTGGGTCACCTGTGCCTCTGAGGTACTAAATTTTGAACACACCAAGCATTCGACATTATTACAGAAGTCGCAGATTATTTTATATTTAAGTTTCTTCTCAGTCAACGCGTTATCACATTTTGAACAGGACATGCTGAATCAGTCAGTTGAAACCGGGTATAGGCAACAACAAAACAAACTCTGCTGAAGGCGACAGCGATATAGTGAATCACACCGGTGAAACGCACTATAGATTTCGTATCTGAATTCAGGAATCTGAAGAATGAGGTTTTTGCTATCCCTTATCACTGACTAGTAAACAGTAATTCTATTTAAAATAACAGGATTTTCACAAAACAAAAGGGCAATTTGCTAAGAAGAAGTAAAGTAGATACGTTTGCGGTTCACCCACTATGATAGTCGCATCACTTTTTAACACCGTGCAAAATTTCAAAATTTAATTACGAAAAATGAGATACTAAAAGCAGAAAAACTTAGGAGCGCTGTACACAACCGAGCCGAATAAAGGGATAATAATAATAATAATAATAATCGTTTATTGTCTAACAGAATACATCCATTTATAAGACAGTCTGACTTAAAACTAATTAACATGAAAATTATAGAATAGTACCTACATGGGCTTATAATAAGTATGAACAGCGACATCATAGCACAATTTCCATATAAACCAACTACAGAACTAAACAAAAATAAAATAATAATTATACAAATTATAAAATTATGAAATTATAAAACTATAAAACTACAAAATCTCCCCTCGTACAATGTTTAACAACTGTTCACAGGTTAGGTTGTAGACATCGGCGTCACCGCAGATAGCATTGAATAGGCTCATAGCGCTGTACAGAGGAGTTTTTATAAGGAAATTTGTTCCAGGCGTGGGTAAATAGAAAACTAGTGGATTTCTTGTGGATCTAGGAGGAACATGTATTTGTATTTGCGTTAATAATTCTGGGCAGGCAATTTGGGAGTGAAGAATTTTACAGAGGACGCTGACTGTTAGATATTGTCTTCCATCTTTTAGTGAGGGAATATGAAATCTTTCAAGATATGTTACCTGATCTATGCCCCTTGCGGGAAAAACTCCGACACTTTTGTATGCCAGATATTTTAAAAATTTTCTTTGAATATTCTCGACCTGATTAATGTATTTAGCATAAACAGGAGACCATATACTAGCACAGTATTCAAGTTTTGATCTTACGTAACTAAAGTATAACATTTTGAGTGCACGAATATTAGTAAATTCTCACACATTGTACATGTGTTTGTGCTAAACGTGTCTAGTACTTTGTCCTGTGATATTTGCAAGTTTTAAGTGTTAAATTGTCGCCGTTTTTCATGTTACGCGGATGCATCGAAAGAGCTTCGAAAACAGCGCATTACTGGTAAACATTACATTTCCAAAACGTTCACCCTTACATATACAAACAGAAAAACCAGTTTTCTTCGAGACCAATCCTCCCATTTTTAACCCACAAAAACTTATCGTTTTAAATAAACAAATTGAAATAAACGTAAACAATATCAATCCTCAATTTGACCGCTGGGAGTTTTTGCACGACTATGCGATAAACCTTCGGATAACGTTTTTAATTCTCCATAATCTTATACATGTACATACGAGACTTTTTTTTCCTCTTGTTCTTCCTATTGCCGCATAAATGTAAATTTATGTAAATTTTAATTAATTTTTAAAATTATAATTAATTTTTAAATTTTAAGCTCTCATCTTGTCGTCGTCCCTGCTGAACTGAGTAGGTACGGAAGCCGATTTAGTATTTTGTATTAAGGTTGTTGTCTTATTTTTTCTCTGTTGTGCTTGTGCTTTTTTTTTTGTCATTTTGAGTGCCTATAGGAAGTTATGAATAACTTGGTCTGCTCGAAATGTAAATGTCAATGCCTGTTTAAGGCTCGCCCACAGGACAATGAGGTCTTTGGCGCCTGCTGTGACGCATGCAAGCTAACTCTTTGTAAAACTTGTGCTAATGTAACAACCACCGAGTGTCACTCCATCGTGTTAGGCCAGCGTAATTTACTATTTTACTGCACATCCTGTAAGTTATTATTGAATGATTTACCAAAATTGAAGAAAGCGCTTGAACATCTTGATAAAACTAAATTGGAAATTAAAAAGAAAGATAGTCTCATTGCAAGAATGCAGGAGGAAAGGGACAAGAATGAGACAGAACTACGACTAGAAATAGCTAATTTATCGACTGACCTAAAATCTAAAGACAGATATATAGTTCGACTTAAGAGAAACACTCAAGATTTTGAGGATTCAGTGATCGACGTTGAAAAAGATTTTTCTAGCAAGATTGTGGAACAGAAGAACGAAATTGCAAGCCTAAATAAGGACATCCTCAAGCTTATGGAAAAGAACAAACAACTCTTGGATCAAATAAAATACGTCGAGGACCAAAACAAAAACCTAGCTTTGGAACTAAATGAAATGAAAAAACTTAGAACTAATTTTCTTACAAGTATTGAGACATTGACTGCGGAGAATGATATGTACATGAATGACCTTAAAAAGGCCAACAACGAGATATTTGCTCTAAAGGAAAAATCAATTCCCCTTGTCCTCGAAAATGGGATTGGTTGTAATACAGGTTCTTCGTCGTTGAGTAATCGACCTAAAAAAAGGCGAAACCAAATTTTAATTATTGGAGACAGATTCGCAAGAGGCTCCACCCACTTATTTGGACATTTTGGAAGAGGACTTTTCGACTTGAACTGTCAGTGGAGGAACGGAATCACTATTGAGGGAGTCGTTGATATTTGCACCTCCTACAAGCAAAGTCTGACCCACAAAGACTATATTTTTCTTTTTATTGGTCCCCGCAACTGCATTACCGGCAGAGATGTCCCCAGACAGAAAATCGAAGAACTTCTCGATATAGCGAATTCTACGAATCTAATCGTGGTCGGAACCCCATTCTGGAAGAACCGACCTGTGCTTAACAACTTTATTGCAAAGCAGAATAGTGTCTTAAAAGCATCTTTTCATGGATCACACGCTAGTTTTGTTCCCATCGTAGCAGAGTACTCCTTGAACGGCGAGATGACCGCTCAAGATAAGAATCATCTCATAAGGTACTTATGTGACAGCTTTATAGGTACTCTTGATGACGACGAGGCTTCTTGCACTCAAATCCATGGGTCTTTGAGTGTGAATGACCTTCTGAAAACATCTGTCAACGAAGTCGATACTGAAAATTTTCGGCGCGACACAACGACGGACCCGTAGTCAGGACCGACCAGATAGTTCAAGTAGATAGTTCAAGTAATATTTTTAGCATTTTTTACATTAATATCTGGTCGTTGAAAAACAAGACCCAAGAAATTGAAGCTTTCCTGCAAGAAAGACCAACGTGCTACAGTGCTCTTAGTTTCGCTGAACACTGCCTTTTGAATGAAGAAATCCAGCTAATCAACATTCAGGGTTTTGAACATGGGGCCTCCTTTTGTCGGGGTAGTAATCGACATGGTGGTGTTGTTGTTATGCCAGCTTCGGGTCAAAGCGTGAAAGTGTTGGAGGGCCTGGCTGAACTATCAGTTGAGAGACACTGTGAAGTATGTGGTTTGGAATTTCTAGACTGTGGTATTGTTATAGTAACTATCTATCGCCCACCAAGTGGGGATTTTACCGTGTTTTTAAATGTGATGGGCCTAGTTTTGGCCTCTATTTTTAATTTAAATAGGTACACTGTTATTAATGGAGATTTTAACATACAGTTTGATAGAGAGTATGGCGATAAGCATAGTTTTATAGATGTTATGAACTCTTACAACTTTTCTCAACAGGTCTTTGTGAACACAAGACTAAATCACTGTCTCGACAATGTGTTTGTAAACTTTTCTGAGTTTCCCGACTACAGTTTGAATGTTTTCAATCCTGTTTTGTCTGATCACTCAGCTATAGAATTGAGTTTTGATATTGGTCATATATGCAACACTGCGGTAAAATGTACCAATTTTTTGTGCCGGCCAGTGACAAGTAAGGGTATATTCAATTTATACAACATGCTTGAGAGTGAAGACTGGCAATTTCTTGGCCCTGATATTGGGGCTGAGGAGTGGTGTAACAGATTTATTGACAAGTTTATCAGTATGCGTGACATGGCGTTTCCACAGTCCCTCAGAGTATCAACAAATCAAAACACACATAAAGTTGTATGGTTCAATGACCAACTCAGGGTTATGAGGGAGGAGCTTCGGGCCCTTGGCTGCCTTGCTCGAGAGTCTGACTGCCCTCTTCTGCATGAAGAGATCAAGGTATGTAGGCGTAATTATAGACATGCCATCTCCGAGGCTAAGCGAATAGCAAACAGTAATCATATCAAAAAGTCGGACAATCCTGCTAAAGCAGCATGGGATGTCATAAATAATAATCGAAGAGTGGTCAGAGACAGGATGGGCGCGGACATTGATCCTAACATGTTAAATAATTTTTTTGTTGGTGTTGCTGGTGAATTGATATCAGCATTACCGCAATCTGCTGTCTCTTTTGAGAGATATTTGGAAGGGGTGAAAAGGAATGATTTGCTTACCTTTCATTTTCGTAATGTAACTTTTAATGAGGTTAGAGCTGCAATTGACGGATTAAAGAAGAAGCACAGTAAAGATTTCTATGATCTGAATATGGTGTTAATAAAATCGCTAAAAAATGTTCTAATTAGTCCTTTGACAAATCTGTATAATAAATGCATTGAGGAGGCCACATACCCTCACCTATTAAAATAAGTTAAAAGTGGAGACCCAAACTCTCCTAACAATTATAGGCCGATATCGCTGATACCTGTTTTGTCAAAAATATTTGAAGCCCTGCTCTGTAAACAGCTGTGTGATTACTTGGAGTCGAATGACTTGCTGTCCGGCAATCAATTCGGTTTTAGAAAGGGTAGATCAACAGTAATGGCCATTAATAAACTATGTGAAGGCATAGTTGAGGGCTTTGAGGGGGGAGAGTTTGTAGGAGCTACATTCTGCGACCTCTCCAAGGCCTTCGATTGTGTCTCCCATGACATCCTATTGAAAAAACTTGAATTCTATGGACTAAATCTCGACAGCTGTCAGTTGATTCAGAGGTATCTCACTGACAGGAGACAGGTGACATGCTATGGGGGGCATCTCTCGGACGTAAGAGTCGTGAGGCACGGTGTGCCACAGGGCTCTATATTGGGGCCGTTATTGTTCCTCACATATGTCAACGATATAGAATCCTCCCTGCAGCAGGGTAGTGTTACATTGTATGCAGATGACACCAATTTTCTTGTAACTGATAAGGAATGTGAGTCGCTGATTGAGAGGTTGGCTGAGTGTAGAGAGTGTGTCAGTGATTGGTTTGTGGCAAGTAAACTCAACCTTAACCATGAGAAAACGAAAAATATTGTCTTCTCGCTGAGGCAAATATACCTTGATAATCCAGACCAGGTCAAGTTTTTGGGAATAACTTTAGACCCAAAACTGACTTTTGAACTCCATGTAAATAATGTTTCAAAAAGGGCAGCCTCAGGAGTCTTTGTACTGAGGGGCTTGGCGAATACTGTGGAGTCAGCGATCTGCCTTATGGCTTATCATGCTCTTGTGCACTCAATATGTATATATGGCCTTCTGGCTTGGGGACATTCGTCCCATGCATCTAGGGTATTTGGAGTACAGAGGAGGGCAGTCCGAGTCCTGGCTGGGATTGGGTATCGTGATGAAGCAAGACCATATTTCAAAAAATTTGGGATTCTTACTCTTCCATCCCATTACTCTATGTACGTCAAAACTTAAATAGATATGCAACTATTCAGAATTTACATTCTCACAATACAAGATCACACATGAATCTTCAAATTGAGTTTCTCAGACTTAAGAGGTCTTGGAATGCAACGCTACATTATGCACCTGTTTTTTTCAACAGGCTACCTGTGAGGGTCAGGGAATTGCCGGTAAAGCGCTTTAAAACTGTAATAAAAAAATATTTAATATCTCAAGCTTTTTACAATTATAACGATTTCCTAAATTGTGATGTTAGTGATCAGGATTTTGTCTAATATGTTGTGATATATCTTCGTGTATAGAAATAGTTTATTTTAAATCTTTAGATTTGGTCTATGTATTTGTAATTTGTTGTGTCCTTCCCAACTAATAGCTTTTAGCTTTTATCTATTTAGAATTTCTAATAACAATTGTAAAAAAAAATATTGACAATATTGGCGATTGTAAAGGTATTTTGTACTTATCATTAATAAAATTATTCTTATTCTTTGCGTTGCGAAAGATAAACCCTATAGTTTTGCTGGCTTCTGAACAGACTCTTTCAATGTGGCCTTCAAATGATAGTTTAACGTCGAATGTGATGCCAAGATCTTTAAAAGTAGTGCACCTATTAATTGTTGCATTATCCAAATCGTAATTAAAATCTATTAATGTTTTTTTGTTTGGGAATGACATAATAAAACATTTGTCTGTATTTAAGGGAAGGTTGTTTATTTTACACCAATTGTTAATTGACTCCAAATTCTTCTGTAGAGCTCGGCAATCAGCCTCATTTCCAACAATCCTATATAGTTTCATGTCGTCCGCAAAAAGTAAAGCATGACTTGATATATTATCACATATATCATTTATAAACAAGATAAATATTAGCGGTGCCAAGTTACTTCCCTGATGTGCCCCACTGGCTGCTAAAAATTTTAAAGAACGGTAACCCCTAACTTCAACATATTGTCTGCTTTAAGTAGGAGCGGAAAAAAGATACAAGTTTATTGCTGAAGCCCATTGAGTCAATCTTCCGCAAAAATATATCGTGGTCAACCCTGTCGAAAGCCTTTGAAAAATCAGTAAAAAGAACGTCGATTTGGGCTTGGTTGTCGAGTGTCTTTCCGATGAATTGCGTGATACAGGCCAGGTTGCTTGCGGTGCTCCTATTAGAAAAAAAAGCCATGTTGTTTTTCATTAATAATATGCTTGACTTGTTCGAAAATGCATTCATACACTGAGAACTCAAAGAGCTTTGCAAAAACAGATAGAATGGAGATGGGTCTATAATTGGTGGTATTATTGACACTACCCTTCTTTAAAACGGGAGTTATTTTTGCCTCTTTCCAGACCTGAGGAAATGTATTGGTTTTCAAAGAGAGATTAAACATGTAAGAGAGGGGTCTTAGGAGGACAGAAGCACAATCCTTAGCAATGAAGCAGGGGACTTTATCGGGTCCCTGGGTGGTTTTATTTTTCAGTTTTTTAGCTGATTTCAAGATGACCTCGTCAGCAAGACTATCTAAACTGATGAATGAGCTAAGGTTCATTTTATTAAGGGAGGTGGGAGAATTCTTTGAAGATATGGTGTAGGCACTACTAAAAAATTCAGCAAAGGCATCCACGCTATCCTGAGGATTTGAATAATCTGTGGTACCATTAGTCATGACTTCAGGTATAGAAGAGGAAGATTTTTTAGTTTTTATAAATGACCAGAATTTCTCGGGATCAGTTGTAATACAGTTTTGTACAATTGAATGGTAATTTTTATATGCCACATCAATCATAGTTTTGGTTTTGGCACGAAGTGTATTATACTCGCATCTTAGTGGCTGAAATTCCCATTTTTTTAATTTTTTAAAAATCTTGTGTTTACGTTTAAGTTTTTAATGATGTCTGAAGTGAACCAAACTGGAAAGTTCCTTTTTTGTATTATTGATTTGGGAACATACAAATCAACATTTTTATACAATATTTGATAAAAAATATTACAGGCTATATCAGCATCATTGACTTCGTAGAGTGCAGACCAGTCCTCATTAAGCAGTGAGGCATAAAGTAGGAGAAAATTAGCTTTCCTAAAATTGTATCGACACTCAATTAAATTTATTGGAAAATTAGGCAATTTGGATCTTTTCATAGATAATTGAATGTCAAGAGTAGGGTGGTATTGATCTTCAGGGACGAGAGGTATAGGGTTTCTGCTTACTACGCATTCTATGTTAGAGAAAACTAAATCGAGCAACCTATTTTCAGTATATACAATCGAGTTATGTAGTGTGAGTGAAAACATATTGCTAAAATTGTTTAAGAGGTTAGTTTTTGAGTCAACCGAATTGTTATTTTTAAAATGGGGTGTGTTGAAGTCGCCGAGAAGAAGTAAGTTGCTTCCATATAAATAATGGAGA
This sequence comes from Pissodes strobi, assembly GCA_016904865.1. Lineage (NCBI taxonomy): Eukaryota > Metazoa > Arthropoda > Insecta > Coleoptera > Curculionidae > Pissodes > Pissodes strobi. The sequence goes on along the minus strand of JAEQML010062414.1, from coordinate 273 downwards.
GATTCATAATAATCAAAGAAATATTGGAGCTCGGGATGAGGTGTGTTTGGAGGGATATAAATGGCAAATACATATAAGGTATTATATTCAATGTGCAACTTACATCGAACAATATCTATCCTGGTGACATCGGTGCCCCCAACCTGCAAATCAAGTGCTATAGGTTTCGGTTCTTTCCTAACTGCAATCACAACTCCCCCTCCCCTCGATACACCCGTTAAGCACCTATCACTACGAAAGACAGAGTATCTGTCATCAAAGAGTTCACTGGAT
>JAEQML010062413.1:0-24438 GCA_016904865.1 Pissodes strobi | reverse complement strand
GAAAAATACAGTAAGTAAAGGATTAGGGTAAATCGGCGTTCATTACATTGGTGTCAGGTGTGGGGTAGGTTTTTCAACCCCCAGGAGAAAAAAAAAAAAAGCTAGAAAAAAAAAGAATTTTTTTTGTGAAAATTTTTTTTTGGGAAAAATATTTTTCTCCTGGGCCAGTACCAGAACAGTAGAAACTTGCCATCTACTTTGTGTTACCCTAGCAGGAACCAGGAAACTCAGGAAAAATGCCCGAAACCGAGCCAGCAGCCCCTGTCGTGCAGACAATCACGAATAATATCATTATGGGGATAGAATCCGTGCCAGTCTACGAGGGAATGAGCAGCATAGAAGAATTTCTGTCAACCATTGAGGAAACCTCCCTAATCGCCAGTTGGACAGAGCAGCAGAAAGTCGCCATAGCTCGGTTGCAACTACGAGGGAAAGCCAAGCAGTTCATCGAATCAGAACCGGACCTAAAAAGCACCTCAAGCTGGACTACCTTGAGAAATGAACTGAGGAAACAATTTACGCTGCCATGTGTAAAAGGGACAGCAATGAAAAATTTTGTGGAATGTAGGCAGAGGGTAGGCGAGCCATGTCGACAGTTCCTGACTAGGCTAAAGCTTTTAGCCAATAAAACTATTACGCTTACAGGATTAGCCGCCAATGATCAAATTCTCAAGTTAAAGCTGGAACAAGACATCATTACGCAGTTTGTTCTTGGCCTTCTAATGCCTACTAAGCAACGAGTTCTGTCTAGAAGCCCGTCCACTCTAGCTGATGCCTTAGAGTTTGCAGAGAGAGAAGAATCAGTTGAGAATTTCGTACGTGCATCTACAAGCAGAGAGTGTAGAGCAATCAACCGCTTTCCTCTGAGAAATCAGCCAAATTTTGGACCAAAGTCAAGAAATTTCATGGGCACTCAGGACAACAAAGTGATTCGAAACTTTAAGTGCCATAAGTGTAAACAAGCGGGCCATACCGAGAAGTTTTGCAGGAATGGAGTCGCAGCATGCTATGGTTGCCAACAAACCGGACATTTTCTCAGACAATGTCCTGTCCGAAAGTTTCAGGGACGAAGCAGGCCGCTAGTATGTTTCAATTGCAATGAATTGGGACATTTTGCAAGATATTGCCCACAGATAAATAACCAGCAGAACTCAGGGCGTGCTTTAAACTACGACGCAGCCACTGTCCAACCCCGAAGTATGGCTGCTCAGCAGGCAAATTGGGAATAAGTAAAAAGAGTAAGGTAGGGATATATACTTGCTCTTTGAATGGGACCCCTCAGCCTAGGAATAGTATAGAACTTAGAGTTAAAGGAAAGAAATGCCTTGCTTTAATAGATTCAGGAGCAGTAGTATCCCTTGTAACGCCTGATATTGCCTTGGGGTTTACAAAAAATAATTGTAGTACTAGTTTAGTTGATATTCAAGGAAATATAATTCCAGCCTTTGGAGAGGCTAGTATACCAGTGACTTTTCCGTGTAATGTAACTGTGCCACATAATTTTATGATTATCGAAACAGGTAGTTTTCATGCAGACATGATATTAGGAATAGATTTTCTGCATAAGTATAGTATCAAGATTGATTGGGGAAATGGATGTTTTTATGCATTTGGTGAGGAAATCGAAATGCTTACGGAGAAGCCTGAAGTCAGGACAGATATTATGATGACTTCAGCCGAAAAGAATTTACAGAAGTTATTAGAAGAGTGCGCTACCACTTTAAAGGAAATGAAGGATGTTTTAGAAGAACTGAAGACTATTCCACAGATTTCTCATGTAGGAACTTCGTCGTTACAGCCAATAACGATGGAGAACCATGCTCAGATGATTGGCTGTCATCTGGACATAAGTGCTGAACAAAAACAAGTACAGAAAATGAGAAAGAATGTGGTAACGTCTAGGAAGGCTGCAGCTTCCAAGAAAGAGCGAAAAAGTGGTGAGCAGAAGAAAGGATCAGCTCAAAGAAGGGACCAAGAGACTTCAGTGAACAATTGGGAGAAATTTGGAGAAGGTGATCACGAAACGACGGCGTTAAGGCGTCCCGTTTCAGGTCCGGAGGATAGTTTTGAGGTATTTATCGCACAAGATATGAGAATTCCCCCAATGTGTCAAGCTTTGTGTTCAGCTAACCTTCGAAATTCGTCGAGAGTCAAGGCTCAGCATTTGGTACTGGAACCAAATGTCGACCTACCACAAGGGTTACTTGTCGCAAGAGTTTTGAGTAAGGCAGGAAAAGAGATTCCTATTCGATTAATGAATGTGACAGAAACTGAATTGTTGGTTCAGAAGAGAACTATAATTGGCAGAGCATTTGAGGCTAGTGTTGAGGAACCAAGCATAGGTTCAACCCTCAGGCCCGTGAGGAAGGTGGATAGGAAAGATGTAGAAGACATTTTAGCACAGTTACAATTAACAACGACAGATACGGAAGCTGGTGAAAAGTTAAAAGGATTAATCGTAGAATTTATAGACATTTTTAAGGCACCTAATAAAAAGTTAACATGTACATCAAATGTGATGCATAGGATTATTACAGAAGATGTTGTGCCTATATGTAAGAGACCTTATCGAGTTCCCTTCCAACGACAGGAAATCATGAAGAAGGAAATTCAGAAATTATTGGACGACGAGATAATTGTGGAAAGTCAGTCTCCGTGGAGCTTTCCAGCCATTTTAATTGAGAAAAAGAGACATCCAGGAGAAGATGTGGAGCACAGATTATGCATAGATTATAGGTTATTAAATGACATTACGAAGACAGATTATTTTCCTCTTCCTAATATTCATGAGACTATTGACCGACTTGCCGGATCCAAGTATTTCTCAACGATGGATCTTGCATCTGGATACTTCCAAGTACCGTTACATCCAGATGACCAGGAGAAAACTGCATTTTCAACCCCTGAGAATCATTATCATTTTCTTAGGATGTCCATGGGATTAAAGAATGCCCCAGCGACTTGGAGTAGGTTGATGAATCATATACTAGGAAAACTAACATTTACGGAGTGCCTAGTATATCTTGACGATATATTAGTATTTTCAAAAGACATTGATACTCACTTACAACGACTCAGGCATGTCTTTGAAAAGATGAGAGCTAGCAATTTAAAATTTAAACCTACGAAGTGTCGTTTCCTACAGCAAGAAGCGGAATATTTAGGACATATTATAAAGGAAGGAGGATACACCACCCACCCGGATAAAACGAAAATTGTCAAAGCATACCCAATTCCACGAAATGTGAAAGAAATTAGAGCCTTTTTAGGATTATGTGGATTTTATAGGAAGTTTGTGCCGAACTTCGCAAAAATCAGCCAACCTCTAACGTCCCTTACGAAGAAAAATGTTAAGTATCACTGGGGAAAGGAACAGGACAATGCTTTTGTTACACTGAAAGAAGCTCTGATTACACCACCTATTTTGAGATACCCTGATTTCAACAAGGAATTTATAGTGAACACAGATGCCAGCGCCACCTCAGTAGCTGCAATTCTTATGCAAGTACATGATGGAATAGAGCACCCTATATGTTATTCCAGCAGAACATTAAATGATGCCGAAAGAAGATACAGTGCGACAGAACGAGAATGCTTAGCTGTTGTCTATGCTGTGAAAACATATAAAGTGTATCTCACGGGAACTCATTTTACCATTATAACCGACCATCGACCTTTAAAATATCTTTTGACTATCAAAGATCCCAGCTCAAGATTAGCTAAATGGGCTATGTTCCTCTTGGAATACAGTTTTACGATAAGATACCGCCCAGGCAAAATTAATAATCGAGCAGATGCATTAACTAGATTAAGGTCTGAAGAAACCACTGAGCCTATTGTTGCTATGGTAAATATCCCCGATGAAGTTAAACCCGTCATAAGCGCTATTTGGACTAAAGAAGAGCTGAGAAAATTACAAGAGGCGGATCCCGAAATTGCTATAATAAAAGAAAATATTACAGCTGACGATCTTAACTACTATGACAGTCCAGAGAAGTTAGTGTATAAAAGAAGAACCGGAAATTCAAGACACGACCAGTTACTTGCACCAAAGACCATCATTCCTGAAATTTTACAAATTTATCATTCATCGATATTTGCCCTTCATCCGGGACAGAAGAAAACACAGGAATTAATCTCGCAAGATTTTTACTGGAAAACCATGAGACAAGATGTAAAATCGTATATTGAAAATTGTCATTCATGCAATATACATAAAACTAACCCGCAGCTACCCGCTGAAATGCAGAAGAATCTCGTACCAGCCAGCCCATGGTCTAGAATAAGTTTAGACCTCGTGGGGCCCTTAAATCGCACTCAGAATGGAAACAAGTACATCCTAACCTGTGTGGATTTCCTGACACGTTATCCTGAAGCCGTGCCGCTTCCAGATATCAGAGCAGAAACGGTAGCCCGAGCATTCGTGGAAAATATAGTATTAAGGTATGGAGTTCCACGGGAATTGCTAACGGATTGTGGCTCTCAGTTTGTGGGAAAATTGTTCCAGGAAATCTGCCAAAAATTGCAAATTCGAAAATTAAAGACTACGCCATACCATCCTGCCGCAAATGGAATAGTAGAAAGGATGCATAAAACGTTAAAAACTATGATCAGTCATTTTGTTAGTGACTATCATAATAGTTGGGATGAAATCTTGCCATACGCCTTATTGTCGTACAGGAATGCTATCCACGAAGCCACTCAGGAAACTCCATTTTTCCTTATGTTCGGTAGAGACATGGAACTGCCTTTCAATCTTAACATTAGAGAAGACAGAGTACGATACGACTTGGCAGAAAACTATGCAAGTGAAATGGTGCAACGAATGCAACAAGCACATCAAATTGCTAAATTAAACATCGAGAAGACAATGCAAAAACGATGCGAAAAGCGCAATCATCGAAGAACAAAGGCCGAACTAACCGTAGGGGAACTAGTATACGTGAATACCCCGGCGGTACATGGAAAGGAAATCGCCACCAAATTTAAAGCTAAATGGGCCGGACCATATCGAATTATAGCCAAAAAGGGGCCAGTTACTTATCACATTAAGAGCCTAACTGGGAGAAAAGAACAGACGGTGCATTTAGAACGACTAAAGCGATTTGGAGGCTCATATTACGACGCTCCAATCGAAGAGAACAATGAACCTGAAGTACAAGAAATTGAGGAGCCTGAAAATGAAGAATTAGAGTTTGAGGATCATCAGCCCGACGACCGGGAGATGGAAGCAAACTCTGACTCAGAGAACTCAGAATCAGCGGAGAGCGACTCCGAAGAAACTGTATCAGAGAGCGGTAGCAGTAACGACGAATCCGATGAGGCCGAAAACGTAAGACGTAGTCCAGAAGTAAGAAGGACTCGCACACGTGAAATACGTTTGCCGGAAAGATTAAGAGATTTCGATCTCAGTTAAGAAAATATAGATTTAATTTTAGTATCACCCTGTATATATGATTCAAAATAGCGATATAACTACAATAGGTATAAATTTACCTAAGTACGTAAGAACAGCACTCTAACTCTTAAACATCATTTGATTTCATAAGCTGCCTAGAACGGAACGACGGACAATTTGGATAAGTACAACTACTGTAACCCCGCTGAAACAAATAAGTAAACAAACACGAATATGGAATTAAAAGGAATCAGCTGAATAGGCCAATGACGTAACAGTGTAAATCGAGACACTATGTCTGTGAATATGAAATGTAAATAATTGGTACAAATACGAGGGTAATGGAATTAGTCGGATGAACTATTGCCAGAGCGAATGCTGAAAACAATAATTATGGAATCGACAAGAGGAGAAGAATGTATTTTGGATACCAAGTAAAGAAGAGATTATTAGAAATAATTATGTAAGAATAATTATGTAAAATAAACATTACTAGAGGGCACCCCTAAAGTAGAATAGAAGCTGTTATAGTAAAATACGCTAAGCTTAGTTGAAACCATTCCTCTTTTCAGACATTCCAGTGACTCCCGTGTCAAACATTGTAGAGAAATTTTTTTTAAGTTCTGAAAGTGATCGGAAAAGGAAAGAGCTTAATAAATAGAGTTAATAATTAAAGTAATAGCTAATAATAGTGATTTAAGTTAGGAAAGACACTGATTAGGAACATTGATTTTGGCGGATGTTAAAAGTTGGGAAAATATTGATTATGATAATAATGGTAATTTAGGTTAAGAGAGACATTGACTATGAACATTTATTTTGATGGATGTTAGATAGTGACTTTAGAGACATAGTAGAAACTTTATAGTGATTCAGGAACGGTTGTGTGGTAACAAATTTCAAAAGTTAAAAGGACATTGACTATGAACATTGAATTTGGTGACGGCAAATAAGTGACTTTAGAGAGATAGTTTAAACTTTGAGTGCTTCAGAACCTTTGTGTGTTAACTCCAACGGCTATATGCGGTGCTGTCGTTAACCTACGTTGAGAGGAAAAACTCGCCTCAGGTGAGGCCAGTTCCCCAGAAGCATTCCCGAACCGCCCTCACATAGACAAACTTGAGGAAATCAGCTGAAAAGACTGTGGTGAGAAATGTGTATTAAAGACTAATATGTTACGTTACTATATAATTTTGCGTAAAAAAAAAGCTAGGTTATCATTTTTAAAGATTAAGACTATAAAATAAGTAAGTACTAAATTTCGCAGGTTTAACTGGTCGGGGAAAACATTTGTTAATTATTTATCAGTTGAGTTAAAATAAATTCAATTGCATGCTTAACCATTTAAATCAACACTACTTCCATAAAATGCATATCGAAATGTGTAAGGTTAAACCTCCGAAAGCAAAACTAGGATTAAAATTGATAAGAACTACCTTCTTTTATCTACAAACCAGACGCGTACTATTTAAAGGTCCCGGTAGCTTCTAGAAAATTGACTAGGTCACGGTTTGACCCAGCCGAGGATTTTACCTGTTGGGTATGTGAATCATAACGATGTGCAGTTTTATTTTGTCTACTTGAGCCTCCTTCATTGGAGACAATTTAAGGTTAATGATTAGATAATCGGTTATAGATCAAAGAAGTAGGACTGCATTTTGTTTTAGAAACATTTAATTAATTCTTAAGTTAGTTCGCATAGATAAGTAACGTTCGAATAGTGTTAGAGCAAATAAGTCGAAAATGTATTTAAGGAAAGTAACTAAAAATATAAGTAAAATGTGTAAGTTATGAAGGAAAAGAAATGTCGGAATACTAAAGTTGTATAGAAGTGTTATGGATACCACGAGATTTTATCTAGGTATTTATCATCGAACCTAACCTGTTTGTTTTGATAAGGAAAATAGCGACCATGTAAAACCTGTTGCCATCTTTAATTGTTCGACAGAAAGACCATCTGGGACTTAACAAGTGCCAAGTGTTTAGGTAAAATATAGGTCACTGGGACGATAATATGACATGAAGGAAACGTATTCGAATAGGGTAGGCCTTTCTACTAAACCGAGGGGCCATGAAAAAAAAAAGAAAGGAACTAAAGTTCCTTCTTTTTCCAGGGGAACGGAGTGGTGTGATGTCCAGGCCAGGGTACCCGATTTAACTGAAGAAATGTAAAACTTTTAGTTAAATTTTAATCGTTCAAATGAAGAAAATAAATATTGGAAGTCATTTGCCCTTGGACTATAAATCCAAAAACCGATAGGAAATTCACGTTCACTAGACACGGTTTTGCGCGCGGACTATTCCACCACTTAATTCGGCATTCATGCAGATTCCCCCGAAAACCTTGATAAAAAGAAGCGTCTTGCGTCATCACCAATGTTCTAATTGCTGCAGGCAAAAATTCCAGGAGAACGACACGCCTAGAAAGTTGCGAAATATCACGCGTTTCGTGGGTGGACGTAGATTCTGGATTTTTCTGGGGAACAAAACGCGTAAAAATTTCTGCTATAAAAGGATGATTATATCGAAGAAAAATCAGTCTTATTCTCCAGTCCAGTTGCAGTGGGTCGCTATGGCCAAATTCAAAATATTATAAGAAATATCAGATGTAGCGAGTCGCTATGCTGAATTTCATTTAAAAGGTTTAAAAAGTTAAATTAATAATTTTGTAGTCGATAATATGGTCTTAGTTGTGACCAAACCGAGAGTAGTGCCTTTCAGTTTAAGGGCTCGTGGAAATAACGAAATAAATAATTGAATTCATGTCAACGAATAGAAAAGTAAAGAAAAGTAACGGGGTGAACCTTCGTCATTCATCGAGAGTTAAGATGTTCAAATCCAAGAAAAAGGAGCAACGGCGACAGGTTCCGAGTTCACGTTAGAGATAGACTGTAAGTTTAGTTATAAAAATTGTTAGTATATTTGAAAGCATTTATCGGTGACTGTATTCAAGAAATTCATGAATAATTCAGTATCACATTTCAGTATTCGAGTTAGACAGTAAATCTAATCTTAAAGCATAAAAATTGTTAGTATATTTGAAAATCTTTATTGTTGACTTTGTGCAAGAAATTCATGAGTTTCAGTAAAACATTTCAGTAATGTAATTCTTAAAGCATAAAAAATTACTCTATATTTGAAAACATGTAGCGTTGCCTGTTGGCAAGAATTTCAGGATTGTTTCGGTAACACAATTGAGTGTTAAATTTCGATAGTAAGCATATTGGGAAACGCTTAATGTAGTATTTGATAATTTCAAGAGTAGCCCATTAAATAATTAATGTTATAATACTTCGCATTTTATTTAATTAATTCACTGCAGACAAGAATATCGCTGACCGAAATTATTTTATTATTCCATATTTTTGATTGGCTAGGAAAATATAATATTTTAGGAAAGTTGCTACACTGAAAAAAATTCACAGTGTCTAATTAATAATACCAGTGTCATTTTCATTTATTGTGCCAGTTCTGATTGTCTGACGCTGTATATACGAGGTCATATTAAAAATTTAAGCGAATAAATTTAGCCACTATAAAAAAGCTCCCTTTCACTTATTTTATCAATTTCAAAAACATCATTGATGTGGTTTATATTTATTTAATTATATTTAATATACCTGAGAATAGAAAGTAAGTACTGGTAAGAGGCATAAAGTGGTTTTCAACTAGGTAGCGGAATATGGGTGGTTGCCCATATGTAAAGGAAATTATTTTACGTCAAAATTAGGGTGTCAACACACTGGTACTGCGAACCCGTTTACAGCTAATGAACAAAGATTGACGAAACGGCCGAAAAATACAGTAAGTAAAGGATTAGGGTAAATCGGCGTTCATTACACCCTATTAAATTTATTATCTAAAGAGAAAATAATTTTATTAAGATCTTTCATACACAATGGCTTAAACTTATCAAAAATGGTTATAATTTGGGGAAGGTTTTCACTTGACCAAACACCAGCATCCGGAATAGATTGACGAATCTCTGCAATACTGTTCACAAAAAATGCATTAAAACCATTAGCAATATCCGTCTCACCCTGGGCAATCTCAGAGGAAGCCCCATCATTAAACTCAATTGAATTGTAGTGAAACCCTTTTTTATTATTATTTATTAAATCCTTTAATGTTTTCCACTTCATTTTACTATTATTCTTATATAAATCAATTTTATTATAATAATAGTTTTCTTTCTTTTGTCTATACAGACCCACATAATAATTTCTAGATTTTCTGTATTCTTCCCATTTAGTTGCTTTTTGTTCTACATCAATGCAATTCTTAAAGCGAGTATTTTTGTTATATGTTGCCTGCTGCAGTTCCAAATCATACCATGGCAAATCATTTCCCTTAACAGAGATTGTTCTTATAGGTGCTACGTCATTAATAGTATCCGTACATTATTTCAAAATTATATCTCCAAGTACCAAATCAATATTAACTGCATTCAAAGTGTTTCTCCAATCAATGTCCAAAAGGCTATAATTAATGTCTTTAAATGTATTACCAGAAAGAGGACGAAATTGTCTAGTATGCTTTACTTTCAAGTTTTGATTATTCAATTTACCACCCGGAAGATGAATCGAAATGACAGAATGGTCTGATAATTTTGGAGATTTATGGACTTTACATGATAAATTAAAATTACTTATAGCCAGATCTCTTAGAGTTGTGCTCTGATGTAGTTCTAATGGGCTCATAAACCCACTGATTTAAACCAAAAATAGTTAACAAATCCTTTAATTTTTGTATATAAAAATCATTTGACAAGAAATTCAAGTTAAAATCACCAACAATTAATAATCTATGACTCATCTCCATAAGATCTGTACAAAACTCCTCAATATCATTTAAAAAAGTAGCATGACTAGCATTAGGAGAATGATATATGATACATATTCTTGTAAATTTTAATAAGTTTATTTTAACATCCACTGAAACAGCCCAATAATTAGAAGGCAAAACAAAATGCTCAATCTTTTGATCTATCAAATCCTTTCGCAAATAAGCAAAAACACCTCCGGTATGTCTATTTATAGAATTACATCTAATCAAGTTATAATTGCTCAGAAAACATCATCAGTTGTTCTTGTTACACTTAAGAGTATAACTTTTGGTGAAAAACTTACTATACTATAAATTAATTCATCTCTATTTGGGTAAAGCTTTGAATATTGGTGTATATGATATCTAAATATAATTCGTCTAAATTCTGATCTGGATACTTAGTTATTAGTTTTTTTTTCTTAATAATTTGTGGTAAACCGTTAATATACTTAATTACTAAATCTATGTCACCTTCACTATGACGTTTTGCCAGTTCAGTTTTTAGTTAGTTATATTCCTCCTGCTGTCTTGGAGTCAAATCACTACAAATGAACACCTTGCTTGATCGATCCAGTTTACCCTTGTTACTTAAAATACTCTGTACTTCTTGCGAAGTTGATAGTGTAACCTTTAGTCCCCTGCGGTTTAATCTATTCTTCTTTCCAATCCGTAGAACCTGTACCACCTTAGGAGGGGTGGTACACAGCGGGAGAACAAGCCGTTGAACCTCAAGAATATCAGATTGCTCATCACTCTCTGCGAAGTTGAATATCATGATAGTGTTGTGGGTGAGACGTAAGGGTGTGGAAAAAGAAGGCATCACGTTTCTAGGCACGGCATTTGCGCGTCTTCCCGTATTATCAGTCAACAATATTACATTGTTTTATTTCTATCTAGTCGCTAAGGATATTATGAACCCTTTAGTGGCTAAACGCGTTAATGCCGCTACACATCCATTATGTGTGGCCCTAGACTAAAGAGTGCTTTTGTGTCATTTTGATAGGCGGTCGTAGGAAAAATAGTGTACATTACTGAATAATCTACTTGTTTGGAAACTAATACTTTCAACACTTATTATGTAATATACTATTGGAAGCGTCATAATAGTCGTCTATTAAATATCGAAGGACTAAATTGCACTTTTTAATAACGAAGCGAAGAATTAGGGCTACAATTTTCTGAAGTAAAAGGTACTTTAGTCCAATGGTTTAAATCTCATTGTTTGCATTTCTCGAAATAAATTTTCCTCCAAAATGTTCTGGAAAATATTATTAAAGCATATTAATAAAAGTAAAAGAGTGTCATGAAATCCTATATTACCACACTGTTACTATAACAATAGCTCAAATCAATTTAATCAATTTTGTAAAATGCAATAATTTAAATATTAATGTTAACATTAAAAAAAAATTGTTATGTAATTGTTATCTAGATAATATTTTGATAAGAACTTTGTTGTATTGTACTAATATGCAATATGCCTCCTAAAGTTCTTGGGATATATGTCCATCTTTGTTAGCTTCTAATTTTAGCTATTTATTTTCACCTCAGATAAGTAACTGAGAGTGAATTAAGTTAAGTTAAGGAAATTTACAATTAACGATGCATAGGCCCGAAGGAGCCGTCTTTGAAGCCTGCCAATTAGGCCCTAGCTAAAATGTCGAAAAGTAGGGAGGTTAAATTTATTTAAAGGCGCCACCAACTTGTAGACGGCTTAACTCTAAAAACCCCATAGTTGTAATTTGGAGCTCATTTTGGCTTAGCTTTCGCAATATAAAAAAAATAATATTAAAAGCAGATGTTAATTCAATTAAACGAACAAAAAAACTCGAAATGATTCAAATATTGAGCCCGATTAATTCAAGGCAATTATACATACTAGTTAATTTTCTTTTGGAATACTAATATTAAAAGTTTATAAATGAAAGATACAGATAGATTTATTGCTATAAAGTAGCAGGATGGCTTGTTTCGTTACATTTTGACGTCAAGTAAATTAAGCTATATTTAAAGAAATGATAGGGAAGAACTAGTTAAAACAAAGCGTTTACCTATTCCGGTACCCAAAATAAATTAGCAGTTGGGCAAGAAGCAAGATATGCGTTCGATTAATACTAATAATTACCTGTTATAAAGTAAGCAAATAAAAATAAACACTAAATAATCAGGTACTAAATATCCGAAAGATGATCACGCCGGGTATAAAAACAAAGAGATCTTTTCACAGTATAAAGACATTTACATTCCAGCATTTACTTGGCTATAAGTACCAAGTCACGAAACAGTTTACTTTTATTACCACCAACATCTTTCACACCAAATAAATCGCTGCCATTACATATTACATTGCAGCAAATAATCTCGTAAAGCACGATATTCGCCACATTACAGATGCCGGAAATGGAGTAATTCGTATTCTCCGTTAAGATATATCTTGTAGACCTGATGTCACGAGAACTCTAACTTAAAACCCACTTACTCCTGATAAAAGTATTCGAAATAAAACTACGACTTTTTTTATAAAAACTTGTTTTATTTATTGCTACTTAATACATTTTGAATATGAAATAAGAAAAACATTTGTTAACTTTAGTATAAACAAAGATGCAATGTGCAGAACGTTAGGATTAGGTACTGTGAGGCGCTTCGGTTCGCTTCTGCTTGCATCAGTATCAGACGGTTAATTTTAACCATTAGTTACGTTAGCCAGTGGTTAGTTCTCGGGCGCCACCCTTTGGATTGATGTGGTAAAGCGCCCACATTGCATCGGGCAGCTTTTATTTAATAAAGAAACGGCAAACCAGGGGTCGATTGCGCATGTAAGTACTGGTTGCCGGCTGCCTTTAGAAACTTTCTTAAAACTAGCAGGAACGGAATCAGAAAGAAAACACACACTTTCAAAAAACAAACCTAATACAGCAGCTCTATTGCCTACTTGTATCACAAATTATGGTTTAAGCAATGCCCTGATGGCCTATGCTAACCTATCGTATTAAATAAAGAAATATAGTATTATCATACGTGCCCTAATGAAACTGATGCTTATCCAAACTATCAAAACTTAACTAAAGTGTTACCCCTATGCAACTTTACCTAACCTAAAGCCTGGACGAAAGAATAACTAAATAAAGTATTACCAGAGGGGGCGAGGGTATGGTATGCGTAGACTGATGGTAAGAAAGATAGGAATCTAGAATACAATTGACCGCGGTATCAAACGTTAAGGAACGATGCTGCTACAACGAAGCTACTTTTATTACGGTATCCGCGTGTCCCACACACCAGAATCTCGGCTTCTAAACGGTCCAACAGCGGTACAAAATAGCTTCTCCTACGGTTGTGGATACACGCGGCCTGATAGTGAAAAGATCTGCGAAAATATGACATGATAGCGGTAAGGATTAAGCGGTAACAGGATGGTAGAATGATTACTTAACGGTGGCTATCGTGCGACGATAGCAGAGTCTATAGATATCGATAGCAACGGACCTGACGCCGGACGCGGCTTCCTGTCGTACTTCGGTACTACGATTCTACGTCGTCGTGGTGGCAGTAGAGAGGGAGTGAGAAAGGGGGGGAGGGAGAGAGAGTAAAGATAGAGCTGGTCGGATTGAAAACACATATCGGCTTATAGCATAAAGAGAGAGAAAAGATGAGAGGCTGATCGGACTGAAAACACATACCAGCCTAGTGGCATGTAAGAGAGAGAGAGAGAGAGGGAGAGAGCGGGAGAGAGGGGGAGAGAGAGAGAGAGAGAGAAAGAGAGAGAGAAAGAGAGAGAAAAAGGGAGAGAGAGAGAGAGAAAGAGTGAGTGTGTGTGTGTGGGAAAGAGAGTGTTATCTACATTACCGATACAGTCTCAGCAGGGCGGCTTACATTGGCGGTGGAGGTGGCGGTTCTCAGAGATCTGATATAGTCGGCTGGTCGACTGGCGTCGTCTTCTTCGAGAACCTGGGTGGATTCTGCCGATTTAGCTCGATGCCAGAGACAAGGGAAAGCCGCGCAACTCAAAGTTAATAAATCATCCGCAAGACAGAAAACTGCCATGGCTTCTTTGTCTCGCTCCTAGGGAAATGAACACAGATGGTGCGCGGCACGGGCGCTGTCATTTGCCCGCCATATTCAAATTACCCATACCCATCTCTTTTTTTCTTTATTTCTTTAAAATTTCCAGGTTCAATTAAATAAATACTCGCATATAATTCAAAATGTTATTTATTTGGTTTAGATGTATATTTTTCTTACCCTACAATTCGAATCAATATCACTAAAAGAAGAAACATTGTAAAACTGAAAGGCCAAACAGACTACGATTCTTCTTATTTTTTAAATTTAATATAAACATAATTGCACTAATGCTACTTTCGATTATTATTTTTGAGTAATCTTTCTCAAATGAAAGCAAAAGAATCGAAAGTGGCATAAGTTCAACTTCAACTGAATGACAAATGCAAATAAATACCTAGAAGGACAAAGACGTTGCCTTCCATCGAGCAACCAGAGTGAATATTCTTGCAACAAATTATCATAATAATAAGTAATATACACTCTAATCACTAATAAAAGTCAATAATTCAAGGTGGGAAACTATGTTAGTCGTACAATAAATCACAAAAACACGTAAAAGCACAAGCGGCCATTACACAAATGTCAAGTCAAGCCGTCATCGGCCAACGCCACTCCGAAAGCGATGACTGCTCCATCTACGTTCATTTACTCAGATGAGTGACAAGGAAATAAATATAGGAAGTTACGTGAAACAAAAAGCGAAGGACAAGGACAAATTTACTGGGCCAGTAACCGGTGTCGCCCTTGTCTCTGTCGATGCGGTCCGATTTTGTTAACGCGGCGCGTGGTGGAATCGCGTCACGTCGCGTCGGACCGATAGGTGGGGACCTTGCGCGCACGATTCACGAAGAGTGGCGAGTGGCGAGGCGTTGCACCGGTACTGTGCGAGAATTGCGGAAAATGTAAAAACCCATTTCCCCACTTTTCACGACGGAATACTTTATAGAACTGGATTACGAATAGCTAGATTAGATTTAATGAATAAGAATGACGATAGAAAGCTAAAACCGAGAGTGCATACTATGCCCTAAAAATATGGTAACTTCGTTACAGTACTACCACTTGTCTGATAATTTATAAAACAGTGAACGTGAATCTCCAGATTGCCCTTTTTGCATCTAGTAGTTGTTTTTTATGACAAAAGTGTAATTTTGACTGTTTGTCTTGGACAATCACATAGTGATACATTCCATCAAATCGAGAATCAGCGTTTTCTGTCTAGCTAGGCCTCCCGGCATAACATGACGCAGCTTTATTATTAGATTCCAAACATATGTCTTCAAAAAGCCAATTGATCTAGAGTACCTCGATTATTACCTTATTATTTACTCTAACTGCGCTTGAGCACTACGACACTGTACTATTGTCATGTCAACTGAGTATAGTAAGTCCGTCATCCATGTCAGCCTTGGAGTTGAAAAAGCTTCGATTATATTTTTGCAATTCTTTGATAGACTTCAAGGGACTCTTTGTGGTTCTCTTGCTTCTTATTGTACTCGACCATTTGATATCTTTTAATACCAAAAAGAAGCATACTGCTAAAAAATCAAAATATAAGTGAAATTTTTTCTGCTCCCACTTAGACCTTAGGTTGTCTGCATATTGTCACTAGCGATCATCTAAATGTTTTTGGGCTACCCTATACAACTAGCTTGCCGTGTCTACGTTATTTCCGTATGAATCATCACCTATCGAGAAAATTCCTTACTGCTTTGCTATTTGCATGCAAGTATAGTGCGGCCGCCGCGCCGCGCGCCACCACGCCGGGCCGAGAATAATAGAGAAGATAAGCTTCCGGAATATTCACGATATATGACTGGATATAAACCGCGAGCAAAGCGCGTGTTGTACTTAGTTAATAATTGAGTGTTGAATGCTAAAGATCTATTAGTTGCAAAGTTATAAGAGCAGTTTAGTGTATTCAGTTATACACAATGACAAGGAATAAAGGGAGTATTATTTTAAAATAGTAAAAGTTGTGCTTTTGCCAACACCCACGGAAAAAATTTAACAATTTGTTAGTACTACACCTGCCCCACCGCCAAACCATTTATATTGAAGCGAAACATAGGTAGATGCTCTTTGGTAAGATTCGAACCAATTCACATATCTGCTTGTAGCAGAACTCACACACAGCTGGGTTACAAGCTGTGGGCTAGTTTGGGTTACTTACTAATTTGCCCTTTTTAAATTTGTTGCAGCCACGGCGATCGACACAGGGCACCATGGCTTCATCTATTCTGTGATTTTCTGCCAAAACTGCATGGCCTATAAAATTCCAATTTAGTAGAGTAAATAAGGGTCTTACTTTTACGAATGTATTAGACCGGTCCAATTGATTATTATCCCCAGTATGAAAAACGATCATTATAAAGTTAAAACGATCCCAAGAAAATGCTTCAGAGACCAGAGAACTATGAACATCTCTATCACTTTCTCAGTACAATTTCCTTCTTGGTTAAGGTACGTATCAACCAAGAATGTGGAATCCTACAAGGGCTTTTATTTCTTGTACAATTATAGTTTTACTTTTTTTCATGACAGCATCCCATTACTCCACCTCAGTTGTAAGATTTTTAACTAAGGCCACTTCGGTTTTGGCCTCGGGCAGTGTAAATAGCACAAGTACTAGTTTAGTGACCGTAACGAAGCTGAAAAACCTATAAGAAACTGGAAAACGGTCGACGTTTCGAGGAACAAATCTGCCCTCGTTGTCAAGAAAGAGAAATCTAAAAATGAAAATGGTTGGTAAAGTCAGGTTTTGAATTGGGATCCGGAGTTTGCGGACCTAGGTGTCGAATCCTGCACCTATAGGAAACACTCCCACAATCTTTTAAGTAGAACTAAATGCTATTAATATAGCCATCTCTGAATGTGCCAAAAAAGCCTAAGAGGTGCAAAGATCTATATCCTATCAAATAGTCAAGAAGTCTTAAAGGTGCTGGCATCTAGCAGAATCAACTCCCAGCTGCATATACAGTAACAGCACCCGATCTAGCTATACGCCATAGGACGACTGTAATATAAATGATCATTAAATGTACATGCTATTGTACATTTTAAATAAATTAAAAAAAGTGCTTTAATGTTATTAAATAAAGATTAATGCGTTGCTTCAGCTTCTGTTAATTTTAATAACACCTGGTTGCCTTTGCTAAAAACTGAAGCTGATTAGGTACACTTAAAAATTAACTAAATCTTTATGGAAAAATCATTGAATTTTTCCTAAACACATAATACTAAATTGTAGATATATAGCACGTCAAAAACGCATCAATTATTTACCCACCAACACCTCCATATCACACTAACCTAACAGACCAGTAATTAAACAATATGATATTATTCTTGTCATCTTGTCAAAGTCAATTCAAAATTTGACATAGTTCATTAAATGTACATGCTTTTCATGCGTTCGGTTAGTTTTCGTTACTTTTTGTTGGTTGCGCCTTACGGGTTTACTCGCTGCGAAGGCGCAACCAACAAAAACTAATGAAAACTAACCCATCGCATAAAAAGCATGTACGTTGAATGAACATTTATATTACAGTCGTCCTGTGGTGCATAACTAGCACGAGTGCTGTTACTGTATATGCTTCCCGGCTAGTGTCAGTCGGATGGCTGCAGATCAACTGGCAAACAGAAACAGACTCACCGTAATGTGGGTACCAGGGCGCGAAAGTGTGGAAGGCAACGATGCCGCTGATCAGCTTGCACGGAATGGTGCACAAGACTGCCTTTTGCGGGCCTGAACTATTCTGTGGCATCACTAGAGGGCACGTAATGAATGAACTCAGAAATTAAGGAAAAAAGGCTGAAAGAGACACATTGGGCCAATGCACCTGGGCAGAGACAGGCCAAAAGACTCATCTCTCACTCGCCTAACTACACAAAAAAGCATCTCAAGCTACAAAAAATTTAGATAAAACTGGTCGTAGACCTTCTCATTGGACATGGCCCCTGGAGGTACCACCTCAAGGAAATGGGGAAAACCACTGACGAGCAATGCAGATTTTGCCAAACTATGGCTGAAACGTC
The DNA here is from genome assembly GCA_016904865.1 of Pissodes strobi. Classification (NCBI taxonomy): domain Eukaryota; kingdom Metazoa; phylum Arthropoda; class Insecta; order Coleoptera; family Curculionidae; genus Pissodes; species Pissodes strobi. Next base: position 6,107 of record JAEQML010062413.1, on the reverse strand, counting down.
AGAGCACCTAGTCTGCGAATGTCAGGCACTGACTCGCCAAAGGTTGAGGCATCTCGAAAATGTCCTTGTGGCACCTGGAGATCTACAAAAGCTCAACCCTCGAAATATTCTGAGATTCTCGAAAGAGATAGGCATTTTCGTGTAAAATAAAAGGATATACGCAAAAGATCAATTGTAGTCGTCATGTTGAAGAGCAAATCTTGGCGAGCGTCAAAAAAGGCAAAAACTTCAAGAATCAGTCTATAAGACTTTCTTCTGTATCTTTATTCCCGTTAACCCCCTATCAGAAATGTATGTTTCCAGACAAATGTATCCCTCCACCCATTGATACTGTCGCTGAATTTTCGGAATGCACCAGGCTCAAAAAGCCTGACCAATAGCATATCGTCTTCGGAACTGGGACAATGAATTTGAACTTGAGTTCTTAGTTGCCATGGAGGCAAATTATCCGGAGATATGTTATTCTTCTCGCCGAGATCCTCATCGGTTTCGGTAGGGTAAAACCATATCTGCTTGAGGATGAGGAAAATCGTCTTCTTCCACCATAGCCAAATCATCGCGTAACGAAAGTCTTCTGAAATTAATGATACATTATAATATTAATATATTGTTATCATATTTCATGTTATATCCCTAGCTAATGACAATTACGGTATTATTTTATAACTATACTCAGCGGTTCTACTGTAAGCGTTTCTGACTTTATACCTTCATGACCGTCATAAACAAACGTTATTTTAGACATGGAGACATAAAATCGAAAATAGGATTATCATTGCTACAACAATCAAATAAATAAATAAAATGAAACTTACTCATAATACGCTTTTACATCCGGTATATACGTGATTATTTACTAAAGAGGACCTGCGATTTTTTAATGTCTTCCTATTTTTAGGCAAATAATTACAAAGTCAAAATTCGGGTACATGGGCTACACAGAAATAACACATTTCAAGTTTATAACTGGATGATTTCAGAGCTAAACTACTGCGAGGGATTGTAAAAATTTCGCTTTGGCTAAAAAGCCAAAGAGAACAATAAAAACGGGAAAAATTGAAGCTGTTAATGCATTAGTTATCGGGTGAATTTATTAGTGTGTATGCAGAACTGCGTATAATAGAGGAGAGTCAAACATTGTAACAATAATTACATGCTTGTTTCAATTTATTTGATAGTTCAGGATTTTCAACTTCTCTATTTTCAAGTTCCAATACAATTCAATTTCATAATTGTAATGACTTTCAATTTTTGTAAATTAAGTTCGTTCATTCTTTTTACTACTTTTACGATTTTTATAAATGGTTTGGTACCACATTTTGTGAACATTGACCAACCTCTTGCGGTGAGGAGCTGATAAACATTAGAGTTTACCGTAGAAAACTTCCCGCTAAAGAAGAGTGCATCAGTAGAAAGAATGCAAAATACTTGCCAAAATAAGTTTAGAGTAGGGTTAGAAATTCCACTCTTTGAGAATTCTCATAACATGTCAATTTGTGTCTGTAAAAGAGAGGGGCTTTTTTAGTTTTTTTAAACTAATTGTGATACGTATTATTTACGCACGCTTAACTTTTTACTTTAATTTTTCACCATTGACGTTTTTCGGTTTGACACTATTTTATATGCAAAACCATGGTAAAGTAATTCGATTCCTGGTCTCTTCTTACGCTTACTATGGGCAGCGAACATTAACTATACAATAAGAAGTTTCACTCTCCGCAGCGGCACGTCATCGGTGTGTCTCCTTTCCCGCGCGAATACTAGCAGGATATTGGCAGGCGACCTTTGGCACGGCCACAGCACTGATAGAATTTCTAGCAAAGCTGGCCATAAAAAAAGGTTTACCAGAAATAAGACATAAACGTTATCAAGTATAACACGTTTAAAATATCGTGTTTTAGACAAAGATGCTTTATTGTTGAATTTTTGCAACATCTATATTTGGATATATAGGGTGTATCAAATATCACTAACGATAATAGTCATGTATAAAATCATTTGTATATTCTTAAACCGTTTAAAAAAATATTTTGAAAATTAAGGGCTCCTTTGTTATAAAAAAAGGGTTTAAAATTTTTAAATTGATGTTCTAAATTTTGTTTTTTGCAACCGTTAATTTAGGAGTCTCACGAGCAAAATGAATGTTAATTGGACTACAAAAATGTAGTGATGAGGGCCTGCAATTTTGCCATACATGTATTTCAGAGTTATCGCTATTTTAAAAAATTAATCTAATATCTACAGTGTGTCCAAAAAAGTATGCAACATATGGGAAACTTTTTTATTATTGGTTTCTCAGAAAATTTTATTCTTGATAAAAGTTGGTGCTTGCCCTAAAACAGTAAACGAGTATTTCAAATTTTCCGTACTGCTTTTAGTACGGGCGCAAATGTCATTTTTCCGAAATCGCGTCAAGAGTAAAGTACCTTAATTTATAAAGATATAGCAAAATCTTATAAGGAAAAGTTCTTCCAAATTAAAAAAGTAATCTAAATATGAAATTTGAGTTAAGTACATCAACTTTTAATTTTTCTTTTTTTTTCTCGATTTTTTCTTAAACGTTACGCCACTGGAGAATGTTTTGTTCTTTTGTTATTAGTATACTTGCCAAGTAACTTCAAAATTTATTTAAGATATAAATTAGTTACATAGTTGCATAATGTTGCAGTTTTTCCAGAGATAATAGCCAGTTTAGGTATCAGTGTGTTGCAAACACATTTAAACACTTTTGATTCAAAATTTTTCCCAGTCAAAATCATGAATAGACCCAACTCTTTTCATTTCATGTAAAACAACTAATAATTTATTTATATTTTGTATCCGATTAGTAAAATATGCCCAAGTATCCTAAAAAGCCATATAAAATGTTTGGTCTTGAAGAGTAGGCCATGCATTTGGAATAAAAACAAATAAATAGCAATAATTTTACTTCGCTCTAACATATGAAATTAATTATTATTGAGTCAGTCATTCCAATTGTGTTTTGTAATAATTATTGTGGACAATTATTTTGGACCAAAATTGTTTAAATGTGTTTGCAACACACTGATAACTAAACTGGCTCTTATCTTTGTAAAAACTGAAACATTATGCAACTATGTAATTAATGTCTACTTTAAATAAATTTTAAAGTTGCTTGGCAAGTATACTACTAACAAAAGAACAAATCATTCACCGATGGCGTAACGTTTGAGAAAAAAATCGAAAAAAAAAGGAAAATTAAAAATTGATGTACTTAACTCAAATTTCATATTTAGATTACTTTTTTAATTTGGAAGAACTTTTCCTTATAAGATTTTGCTGTATCTTTGTAAATTAAGGTACTTTACTCTTGACGCGATTTCGGAAAAATGACATTTGCGTCCGCACTAAAAGCAGTACGTAAAATTTGAAATACTCGTTTACTGTTTTAGGGCAAGCACCAACTTTTATGAAGAATAAAATTTTCTGAGAATCCAATAATAAAGAAGTTTCCCATATGTTGCATACTTTTTTGGACACACTGTATATCAAATGGTTAAAATTAATTATAATTTAGCTAGGGTCCTTCCTCCGCCCGTTCTTTCGCTAGCCTAGAGAGTTTCTCCAGGTTCGTTCCTGCCAGTTTGAGATTATTTTGTTAAAGTGATGCTAACCCACATGGCGTGACGCGCAGCTTCACAGCAGTTAAGCTCTAATTGAGGTCAGCCAACTAGCCGTATGAGTTAGAGAATAGCCACCAACCACTGACAGTGGATTCCACTTCGGCATAACCATATGACAATGCCATACAAGTAAGCCGTATAATTACTTATTTTACTTCCCATACTTTATCTTAACTTTTTCGAAACTAACGTTAAATGCCTTTTTAATCGTTTACTATCTTTTATTGTATCTATTACCGTTTTTGTCATTATTTGATTAAATATTACCGAATTTTTTCACTACCGTATAAGACATTATCTTGGTTAGCAAATGTCTTGATAATATCATTGAAATTATCTGATTTGCTTTCCTGTATTACATGGTATTACCTAAATTCTACACCCTACTGTAGGTCATATAAATATTTATCTTATTTTTATCGAACTTATCGTTAAAAGACTTGTAATCAATCAACTTTATTTGATCAAGTAATAGCGACTGGCGTCATTACCTTATATGATATTATCTTGGTTAGCAAATGTCTTGCTTACCTATATTATTATAATTAATTGATTTACTTTTTGTATTACGTATACTTACTTAAATGCTACACATTTACTGTAATTTGCTGTAAGCCATAAGGCTGTAGACCGTCTTACATAAATACCATTTTAGATTTTTGTCGATAGGCAGGTTACCAAATTGAACTCACTTCGATTTCCCCCGTGGATCTTCATTGACTATATTTTTTCTCCACAGGTCAATTTGTTTGATTTATTATTCCTTTTTTAACTGTTTATTTGTCCACTAATATTATCGCTGCCATGGGATTAATTTATAATTGGTTTTATTTAGGGGATTAATGTTTATTTAAGCTGTTTTATTTAAGACGTTCTGTGATTATCTGTCACTTAATCAGAACTTCAAAAATTCAGATTTTATTAATATTTAAAAAAAGGAACTAGGCAGTATTAATGATATAGAGCTTAAGATTAAGGGTTAGTGATCTTATAATTTGGGTGATACTTATTTTAAAAAATCTTATTATTATTTTAACTGCGAGACCAATTAGGTTTGATACCTAACTATTTTCCATTGTGCACGTTATGTCTGAGAATATAATATTTAATATTTAAATAAATAGCTCAATTGGGATATTTGATGTTTATTTTGGTATGCTAAAGCTGTAACGTTGTACATGTATCTTAATAGTATAATTCGATTTTCTCTGTGTATCCTTTAAATGCTGATATCGATTGTCGTAACGTCATTACTACGAGTGAATTTCAATACTCCGACGCCTTTGAGAGTAAGCGCCTTCCGAAGATGCGCATGAAATTAGAATATATAACGAAGGAGGTGAAAGTTGAAGCCCTTCTCGTTCAGCACTTACCTACCGCCTTGTGGCGATTAAGTCTTAACTGTTGGTGGATGGTCACCAGATAGTTTTTTCGTTAGATTTACGAGGTGTAGTAACGTGTATCTTTTGTTAGAATACCGACTATGCAGTTGTGAAACACCATGTGAAAGGCAGTGTGATACCCTTTTATTTTAAAAGGGTCTTTCCGAGAGACTGATACCGATTTGTTCTGGAGAATTCATTCCTTGATTCAGCCCCCGTAGCGGGGGCTCAATCAACAAGAACTTTGCACCTTGATCTCGAAAGCCAACTTTCTTCCACTCACCCGACGATAATAATATGGAAGTTTATCGCCGCCATTCAAAGACAGCAATCCTTAACCGAAATGAAAATTTCTCAATGTCATTCTGGAACTCCTGCAGTGCCGAAGAAGGCGAAGTATACTCAACTAAATATTAAATTACAAAATGTTATTAATCAGTTTTCTCCAGAAGACCTGGTAGAATATTTAAATCGTATTGCTTATAATTTAACTTATAGATAATTAAGTTTTTCGTTTTTGTAAATATAAATATTTCATATTATTATAGATAGTTTAGTCATCTAAGTATTTTATATATAAATATTTTTATACTTTTATAATCCATTATATGCAAATAATATGTTTAATAAACAATTTTAATAAATTACATTAAAATTATCTTTAGTTTTTCTCTAATTTAATATTTTCGAAAAACGGTCCTTTCGAATATTTGTCTTTTCGAAAAACTATCCGTTCGAATAATTATCCATTCGAATAATTGTCCATTCGAAAAACTGTCCTTCGAAGAACTGTCTTTCGGAAAATTGTCATTCGAAAAACAGTCCCAGATTCGGTACAACCTACACGAAAGGGGTTTAGAATTTTTCGTAGGGTTCGAATATGCAAATATATACGGGGGTTGCTATTTAAAAAAGTTAAACTTATATCGTTTCCGGTGAAACCGGAAGTGACTGTCAATTGTTTTTTTGCTCGAAATGTGCACGTCACTGAACCCTATGGTCGGTGAAAATTTCAAATTTTTATCTTAAGCCATTTTAAAATTCGGGCCTGGGTAGTAGTTTCGTTGTCACCCGGTATATA
>JAEQML010062412.1:0-24438 GCA_016904865.1 Pissodes strobi | reverse complement strand
GTGTTAACGTAAAATCACAACGAAAAAGTCACCGAAGGGGTAAAACTACCATTCTAACTTCAACGCCATACAAAAAAGAGCTTGAAGAATCAAAAAAAAGGATTCCTGAGAGCAAACAACAGCCAAGCAAAGAAAAAAATGAGAAAAATGACAAAACGGTTGATAGTCAAAATAGTGAAGATGATGCTACGTGTTTATACTGTGAATACAGTTATTCACAATCAAACGAAGGGTGGATCGCATGTCATATATGTCAAAAGTGGTCTCACATTTCCTGTGCTGGTGTGGATGAAGATGACCCTGTTGATCTGATCTACACTTGTGATTTATGCAAACCATAACTCGACCCCATCTTTCCCCATGCTCTGTCCCATCTTACCCCTTATATGGGGCAAGATGGGTCATTTGCATATTTTCCTTAGGACTTTTCTAACTCTTCTGTTTTTCAAATATTTTGCATTTTGCGAATGATAAATAGTTACCAAGTGTTTGGAGAGTATTTGTGCCAATAAAGAGTATTTTTGTGTTTTTTCTTATTGTCTTTTTTTAAATTAGTCCTTAGCGTCACCGTCTTGCCCCTCTTTCCCCTACGTTTAAACAATTATTATGAGGAGTTGACCGATTATGTGTCGAAGATCTGAAAGTAAGCTTATTTCTCAAATAATGGGGAATGCCATCAGCAAGCAAATGATGCAAAAAAACAGGCAAATGCGAACGATTACAAATATTAAATCAGGTACATAATACTTAGACAAAGTCACGTGTTCTGAAATAATGGATTCATAGGTGTGATAATATTTCTATTTTCCTATTTCGTTTCTCTCCTTTCTTACAATTTTTTAAGTCTTTATTAGCAAATTTTACCGCGTAGAAGAGTTTTAATCGAAACAATTTGATGACATATATTTTTGGAAAATTACTACAAGGATGGGCAAACTGTACATTCAGCATTTTATCATAATATAAATGAGATATCCCAGATTTAAGGCAAAACTGTTCAAAGTTAGAGGTAAAAATTTTATCGAGCTGGTAAATGAAATTCACAAAATGTTCATTTGGATTATTAAGACCTCCAAAAGGACCCTTACTTTGATTAAACGCTTTTAAATTTAGAAAAATTCTATTTAAATCTAAAAAGTTATTTTGTTCTGAAAAATGTACACATATTTCACATGAATGCATATTTAAAGATTTTTTAATTAAGTAGCCGCAAACATAAATAAAAGCGTTTTGAACTGGCAAACTTTCTTTCCTATACTCGTAATCTGGCAGAGTTATAGCAGGGCATACATCATCTGATATGTCCACTGGATTGAAAACAGTATTAGGAATATGGGCTAATAATTGACTTAAGTCATCAGTACAATTCATAGAAGTCGAATGCAAATAATTTAAGCAAAACAGTTTTTTGTAGGCTTGTTGAAACTGATGTGCAGTTGGATTAACACAACTTCCCCCTTGTTGTCTAATACTCCCAAAATAGTTTTCAAGGCAATCTTGGTTTACTAACTTAGTCCTAATATATTTAAAGCCTAGAGATCATAATATTTCCCACAGTTGTAAAATACTATTTATTGTAACAATCCAACCTGATCTAAACTTACATTTTGACGTGATATCTTGCCCATTTTTATTAAAAATTTTCAGGTTTTTAAAAAAAGTCACCATGTCTTTTAAATAGGCTACTTGATCTTCAGATCCATTAAAAACCTGCTTAAAAGGAGAAACCGAACTCTTTTCTAAAGAATTTAAAATGTCAAATAAATTATTACATTTCTCTATCACTTCAATAGTTGCGGCTGACTCTTCAGGTAAAGCACCCAAGTTTTTATATGTATGCATTGCACTAGCTACTGTATGACTTAACACTTGGGCAGCATACTTCACTTCCATTTTCTCAAAAGTTGAGGGATGTATATGAGAGTCCGACAGTTTTGGTGCTAAACGATATTGCTGCTTTTTATCTTCATTATAGAATTTTTCAACAAATCCCCAGCAAGATTTCTTTCCATCGAAACAAAAAATATTTTCTGCCAAATTATTTTTAGTGGCTTTTAATAGATGACAGGTGTCGAAGAAATATAACAAATTATAAGAATTTATTTTTAAATGTGACCTCTCGGGAGAAACGTTTAAAATATTGGATAACTGAATGAAATTTGACCCCATATCAGTTAATAATCCATGTACTTTTAACCCAATACTGTCTAATTTTGAAATACACTCTGAAAGAATTGGAATTAGTTCGTTAGATTTAATTTGGGTATTTACAAAAAAATAGGCAACAGGCTGCTTCCAATTTTGATATAAACCCCTTGCCATAATAACCGCAGCATTTTGTGCAATAACATTTTTTTTCTCAATCCCCGTGCCATGGAAACCTACAATCTCGTCCCTACTACTATTAAAAAACAAGTTGGATTTAATGGCCATTTCATCAATACATAACAAACAGTTTTTGTCTAAGGAATACATATGATCTATTTTCATTTTTAAAGCATGAAAAATTGAATCGTTGCTGATACCTGGCTTGCAAACTAATTTTTGGGTCATGGATCTAAGTGATCTTGTAGAGGGTAAATACAAAAAAGACTTCATAAAACTATAAACTCTTGGTCCCAAGAAGTGTAAATTTAGAGCAAACTGTTTGTATTGAGCTGAATAACGCCTACCAACTGGTTTTTTTCCTTTCAATAATGCCTGCTGCTTAACTAAATTGGCCAAAGTGGGTGATAGAAATTTATCACACATAGTATAAAAGTCTTCAATATTAAACTGATTACTCTGTAATAATTGACTTCTCGAGTCCCGTCGTTTAAGTGTCTTTATCTCTTTTCTAAGCTTTCTTTTTCTCGGTGAATTACTAGTAAATGCACTTGGAGTTTGTGTCGCTGGAGAAGGTGCTGGTATATCTACTTCCAACTCAGAGCATGTTGGGGCTAAAACTGTAGCAATTTTGTTCACTTAGATATTTGCATTTTTATGTTAAACATGAATAGGTACAGACATTAAATCAATCAAATAAATTCATACCTATAATAGGTGGATTAATTAACTCAACTCCTAGGACCGCTGACTTCTCTTTGTTGTGAGCATTAACTGGCACTTCTGGAAATAATTTGTCAACATATAGATACTATTTTTAAATACTTACCACCATTATTTTAGTTTATTTTACTAATATTTTCTAGTTTAGTATAAAACTTTTAGAACTACAAACGTAGAAGAAAAACATCTACTATCAAGTATGTAGCTGCTAAATGCTTTATAACAATTTCCGATATGTTTAAATTATCTCATTTTTAAATTTAACTCTGATTAATTAAATATTTTGGAAGAGTACTTAATTCAAACTCTAGAAACTGAAAACTGACTAGCCAATATTATAATTTCTAAAGTTCAATTTACTTATTTAGATTTAGGCAACAAGATAAGGTAAAAGTTATCTGTATATTAGGATACAGATCTTACAAAACTTACCAGCTTTAAAAGTACTTGGAATTCCCTGTTTGTCCTGTTTCAGCTCATTAATAAAAACTATGGCTGGTTGAATAAAAATAGTTGGAATGGCATTTTGGAATACAGTTTTACGAGTTCCTAGTTTTGCTTTGTACTTTTCTTCAAAATGCAGCTCGCACAACCTGTAATTTTTGTGCAACAAGCTAGGATCATGTTGCAAAAGATCTTCTCGTTGACATGCTTTTGCCCATCTTTTTGCCCTGCCATAAATATAAATAATATATAAAAATTATGTATTTAAGCACCTATAGGAAAGTATGACCAAATAAAGTGAAACTTGTTTAAGTGTAGCATCATACACGAACCCAACTTAGTTAGTTTATGGTAGCATCAAAAGGTATCAGGTACTAAGAAATGTCATTAGAACCTATCGTTTTTTCCCTGATTTGCACAGCATTTTGTCTAAAAATATGACTTCTAAGTAATCAAAGAATCAAAGCCTCCCAAAAATATGCATCTCATCTTATGAAATTTAATTTTACTTTTACTTTTACTCCGTGGTATAATGTTTAATAAACGCAGCATTTAATAAAAGGCATTACCTTATGCCACCTTCTAGTAAGTAACTTATTACTTTATTAAACATAGATATTCAATAATAAATATTCAAAATTAATTTCTTGCAATGAACACCTACCTGTTAGCGTCCTTTGGAAAATAGAAGAATGAAATCCCCTTAGAAAGCCTGGACTGGCAATTTCGAAAAGCACAAGCTAATTTTGTCAATTTTGTAGCTTGTGGAGGCATGTTAAAAATATTTAGATAAAAAACGGCTCTAAACAAATCAATGCACTCGCGAAAACGGTAAACACCAAAATAAGAAACTCACAACAACAAAAAATAAACCTCAAGACCGAAAATATTACCAAACGTCATTATGAAAGATCGACGCGACGCCTTCCTGACAAAAAGGTGACCGGAGCCGTGATCGATAATCGGGCAGTTAGATTGTCAAAAAGCGTTGCGCACATTAAGACAGAGAAACGCCGGACCTTCCTCTCTTGTCATTGTTCTACTCGGTGGTTAAACTTGGCAATATCGAATATTTCTGTCTGAATTCATTTCCCTGTTATAGATCAATTTGCCAGTCCTGCCATTCCTCTTTTTCCATTCAGTCAAGTCCCTTTTGGTTACCCGTTACGTATTTTTTATTACTGGGAAGGAAGGGAGGGATAAAATAATAAAAACACAAGATAATGAATAAATATACATAGTTTATTAATATGAATATGAATCTTTGTGGCGGGTTAATATTTTCGACACTTTTTATTTTCGGGTTTTTTTGCCAGAAGGGGGTTCGAAAAAGTGATACGTAATTCTTTTCCCCTTTTCAACACCGCAACTGCCCCCCTCCCCCCCCCCCTCCTTGCTGGCAAAACTTAACATTAAAGACGTACTCCACTTAAGGCCGAAACCCACTAAGGAGCAACACCCGACGCAAGCTATGCCACGCGACGAAAGTGTGCGCATTCATTTTTTCATTTAATTATATGCACCACGTACATATTGATGCATTTACATGTAACTTCTTAGCAAACTTGTTTTTTAAGATAGAAAAGCTTCTAATTTTCCAGTGTCTATTTGAGTTTTGTTCACTTTAAAATTAAGGAACAATCTGAAGATTCATCACAGCGTCCAGAAGAACAAATGATGACTGGAGACTAGAGACTAAGAGAGATTCATCTGTAGCAGTACTTTCAAAATCTAATAGAGAGAATAAAGTACGTTTACCCAATATTTTCTTTCACGTTGGCGTTTTTATTCTAAAATTCTTCTTAAAATTATGTGTCGCTAGATGAACTACTTCCATATTCCAGCTACTGATGCTTTTTTCGATTGATTCCTAAATAAATCATGGTCGACTGTAATATGTTAGTGGCGTGCAAACCAGCCCCTGCAGACCCTGCGGTGCGGGAGGGCCCCGGAGAATAGAGGGGCCCCGCAGGGGCCCCTTCTTATATTTGTCTTAAATAACTTCACCAAATTTTGTATTGAATTAACATTTATTAAAACTTTTATATAATTTTATTGTTATGTTTAAATTTTGTATAAAGTTAATTTAATTTAGAACAACAGGGAATTTCGCTTAGCAAATTTAGAGAGCAGGGCTATGATGGAGCCGCAAATATGAGTGGTAAGGCATTTTCTGGTATAGTTTATGATATAATTAAACATGATATTCTAATAAAAAGAAAATTATATGATTTTTACTATCCAGGTAAATATTCCGGACTACGGGCTTTAATTAAAAAATGACAGTCTACTGCTGCCTATATCCACTGCACTGCACATAGCCTAAATTTAATTTTAAATGACTCAGTAAATAACATTGTCGAAATTAGGATTTTTTGATACAATTCAGTGTCTATATGTGTTGTTTAGCGAAAGGCTACCACGCTGGCAAAGTCTGAACAGTGATATAAAAGATAGCGGCACTGATAAATTCACTCTAAAAAACTTTCTCCTACAAGATGGTCATCAAGAGCCGATAGTATTATATCGCTAAAAACGAACTATTTAGCTGTCGTGAAGTGCTTGTCAAACTTGTCTGTAGTGGTTAAGAAAAAATCTGATAAAGATGAGGCAAAAGCACTGCTAAAGAAAATACGAAATTTTGAGTTTATCTTTTTACTTACATTTCAAGGTAAAGATATTGAATACGTAAATTTACTTTCAAAAACATTACAGAGCACTGAAATCGATGTTGGTCAAGCAACATATTTAATTGCTAGTGTTTTCGTTAAGCTACAAAATATTCGAGACAATTATGAAGATGTTTTTAAAATGAGCCTATTGAAAATCGTACCAAATATTTAAAGATATCGGTATTTTATGCATCTCTAGATATAATATCAGTTCAATTTGAAAATAGATACGAGGTATTTAAAAATATTTATTCAAATTTTGAAATTTTAAAACCAGAAATATTACTTCAAGCTCAAGAGTATGAAATTATAAATAAAGCTAAACAATTAACAGACAAATACCCTGACGATTTAACACCGAATTTAGCTACTGAACTAATGCAAACAAATTAATTTAAAAACATGCATAGTATTAGAGAATTTGCAGACCTCATCTTTGACAAAAATTAAGTACTGATCAGTAGCATGCCTGACTTGTGTACAGTATTTCAATTATTTATAGTTCTCCCAGTTACATCAGCCGAATCTGAGAGGACTTTCTCAAAGTTAAAATTAATAAAAAAACTTGATCAACAATGGCTCAAAGTCGTCTTAGCTTCTTGGCAATAACTTCTATAGAAGACGAAAGAGCAAAGCATGTAGATTTGGACGCAAGAGCAGATAAATTCTTGTCTACATATTATAAACGTAGAACGTAGAAGTTGTAGATAGATTAAATCAATGAATATTACTAACTTCCTTTTTTGCGTCTACAAACTATGATTTCTATGTATTTTGTTTATAAGACAATTCTTATTTTCCATAGATTAAGAAATATAAATATATATTATATAAACATGTGTTTTTTTTCCTGTTCTTTTTTTAATTTCTAGGTATGATCGCGGGGCCCCGAAAAAAAATCTGCGGGGGGGCCTCAGAGAAATTTTGCACGCCACTGAATATGTAAAATCAATCGACGTACGTATATCCCTTCTTTTCATAAAGAAATTGCAGTGACACCAGACGAGTTATATTGATTTTCAAAACTATCGGTTTAAAGATATCTATCTACTTGTATTAAGACATAAGTATTAAAAATATTCATAAATCTTATGTTTAAAATGGAAATACCTTCAAGATAAATGTACAAATTTTTGGGGCCTGTTAAATAACTTGTCTCCTACAAAAGGAAATTAATATATAAGTACCGCGTACCTGAGATTGCACTAATTGGACAAGGCCATCCATTCACAACTTTTTTTATTGTAATTGAAATAAATTGTAGGGAATAATTTTAAAATATATCGTTTACAACAAAATAACTATAGTGATTCACCTAAAATCAAAATAATTAGTTATGGGCAAAAGTACGTGGTGTCGTAAAGGCTAGCGGAAAAAATTCCTACAAATCAATTGATACGTGTAATTATTTTGGTAGTTTTGTAATGACTTGCTAAAGCAGCGTCCAATTGGTGTTAAATGTGTGTTATTGTGTAGCTTTTACTTGCGTTACATCCGCAAGGTCTAGGTGAGGGTCGCCTAAAGGTTGCCGTTAAGTTTTCCTTAGCTTTAGCAGCATTGCATTGGAACAAACACAGATGAATCAGTTGGACAGTTTTACTCTTTTTAGGTAAAGTCCTACAACTTGTTTGCTGTACACTAATTACATTGACTAGTACAGTAAATACGTTGCTGGGGATTACGACCACAATGCTTTAACCTATCACATATTATTGAATGAAGTGCTTTATATTTTGTCAAGTGAGTCATTACTAGATTTAGGCAAATATACACTTGGAAATTTGGTATTTATGCACATAAATATGCGACGTTTTTCTCAATAATATGCACAAAAAACTTAACATATGCAAGAAAATACCCAAACAAATTTTGATAATTTGCATTTGCTTTATTCATGTAAAAAATATAATTAAATAGAACAACGTATTTTAAAATTACAAAATAAAAAATAATAAATATTATTATTATATTAATATTAAACTAGGTAATGGAATAAACTTATATATACATCTATACAGAATATATATTGGAATTACGCATTAATGAAATGTTTTTCAAAATTTTGAGTGAATACATGTACTTGTATATCGAAAAGTAACGCGTTTAACGTTGATAGATGTCACAGAATGATTTTTTAAATTTGTTGCATCTGGTGTTCTGAAAAATTTCCATACAAAACACTAACTGTACCAGAGTACAAGTAATATCGAGTAGAGTCACTCAGCAATGTTTTGATGTTTTTGCATCAAACGCAAAAGCCGCCGGACACCTGCAGCACGGTATAAATCAGCGAGCGGTCTGTCGGGAGAGATGCAAAAAGTATTCGCTACTGCAAAATTATTTCCTTGGTTATTATTTCAATGCGATCCGACAGTACAGGGCGTTTGCACACTGACTGTAGACTGTCCCTCGTAGCCGAGCCACCACAGGCCACGAACCAGATTGATCCGGATTGGCTCCGACGCTAAACACTGTCGACAAAATTTGTCTCCAGTGAACCTACCGTATATTTATCTATACCGTGACTATACTTTGATCACGGTTTTGAACCCAGGGCTTCTCAGTTGTTTTAAAAAAAAATCTAGTGAGAAACACTAGAATAGAAAATTCCAACTGTACTTTTTGCATGACGCATTGAAATTACCTATATATCATTACTTTCTGTGAACGGTATTTGCGTATTTTCAAAAATTTGTTTTGCAAAGAAAAGGGCCCGAGAATCTTCGTTCGAAAGATCAAAAATTACACTTTAATTCGGCAAAGTGACCGGCATAAAAAATTAGTTTTAACACCATAATCGATTTAAAACCTAATTGGCATCCCCTATCGCATGAGCACAAACTTAAATTTAAAACACATACCTAAAATTTAATAAAAAAAACTCTCTCAGTACCTTCAGGTTAATAAAATTTCGTATCAAATTTGGCCGTGGTTGGGATTTTATGACATTTTTTGTTCGGCGAAAACCAAAATTTCGGAAATACCCTTTGTTCAAAATTTATATCTGGCAAGCCTATTGCCAACATAGTTTATGCGTAAGATGAGTAGACCACAAGTCACACAGTAGGTACGTTATTTAGGAATGTACGTGATTTAGTTTTCTGTTAAATTGATGAAAAGTATGTAAAAGTGAAAAATAAAGCAGTGTATGCACTACAGGCTTTACTAGACTATAATGCCCATCAGGCGAAGTACATCCCTCGGGCCAAAGGCCTTCGGGCGTATCCCCTTCGCTTTTCGGGCATTATGGCCTATATAAAGCCCTTGGTGCATAATATTATATTGACCCTCAAAAGTAAAAAAAATCCATCCCTGCCTTTTAAGTAGTTATAGGACGTCATCCGATACTATACGAACAATAAAATGCACCCTTACCAACATCTGGAATCCATTCCATCGGAATGGTACCTATATTTTTGTGTAGGATCAGTTTCTATAAACACAAGACACCATTATAGTTTTCTCGTTATGAACATAAGGAAATTAAGGGTTCATGAAATTATATAATTTCAGGGTATAGACAATGATAACAGAATGATATATATTATGTAATCTTTGGTATAGACTATACCTTCTGGTAAAACGCAAAAGATTTTTGAAAAGTAAAAGAGACTGTTACTATTGATGGTCATTTTTACAAATATAAAAATTAATTTAGTGGCAGGAGATTTTAATTTAAATGATAATGAAATAGAATCTGATTTTTTTAATGTCATATTTTGATTTAAACCCTACTTTTTTAATAACACTAGAATTACACTAAGTTAAGTTAGCCGATATTTTAACATATGCTATTTCTGATCATAGCGTGCAAAATATAGTCCATACAGGCACAGAGCAGTGACCTTGTTTTATAAGAGAGTCTTTTCCCAAAATAGTATAAATGTTTTTTAAATCGCTGAATAATGAAGAACTTTCTTAGCATTTTTAATGAACATTTTCATATATAAGATAACAAGTACATTGAAAATTATCAGTAATATTTGAGAAATCTGCAAAAAGCAATTTGAATAAAAAAAAGCATGAGTCTACGTAGTGCTCGATTTTTTTTTTGGATACTCTAAACTGCAGTAAAGCAGATTTGTCCAAAATTTCCCATAATTTTTATTGCATGGGTTATATTCGAGAGACAATTTCATAAACCAGATTTGCGCACATCCCATATAGGACAAATAGGAAGAAATTAATACATGCATCCCTGACAACTAAGTAATATTTGTCAAAAAAAAACAAATAATGTCACGTTTCGGCAAAATTTCGATGGAAAATAAGGTAGATTTTCATTAAAATTTACCAAAGAGTGATTTTTCTTTTTTCATGCTATATTTGCCTAAATGGCCATAACCACTGAGAGAATATTAATTAATCAGTTAGTACTAAATGCATGAAAACTACCTAAAAACTTACAATGAAGTACCACCTACTATTGTTGCCTAGAAGAAGCGAAATCTCTGAAAAGAGTTTTTCTTGAATAGTGCTTATGCTTATAACAACAATAATGATAATTAATTTAAATACAATTTAGCTGAATAATTTTTAAATAAATGTGCAGTGGATAAAACTGCTTTCAGTTTTAACCGCAGATTCCAATCTGCCTAATCGCATTATTAATGAATATCTGGTTATTGGCCACAAAAACAAGGCTAACAAAATCAATACAATATTTATCCAACTTGGAATTTTGCAAAAGGAGGTCTTGAAACTAAAAGCACACAGTATGAGACTTCATTTTTTTGGACAGGTCCCGATTAAACTATGTTATTTTTGCATTTTTCCGACTGAAGAAATGAAAATAGCTTTTTGTCGGTAAACCACATTTTACCAATATCTTCCCTATAATTCCAAATCTTCTCAGGAGTTGAATGTGAGCAACCTTTTTCGTTTATTTTCTGCAATTAATTTCTGACAATAACTTTTTTATAGATTTTTCTTTTTGTGAAATCCTTCTTAGCGTAGCTCCACGTTTTATTCTTGCTATTTTTGAAATTTTTTTAGAACTTGTGACAGAAGATGTTTAAATTCTCAAAATGTTTTCTTGAGAATGCGCACTTTTTTTCAACTTATAATTTCTCGAAAATTTTAAAAAGATAATGATACTGAGTAATTCGTATGAATAGTATATTATTTTATATGGCGGAAAAGTGATACTTTTCATGGCGCGCTTGTGTTTAATAGAGGTAATAGAGAGCAAGCCATGAAAAGTAACTTTTCCTCCAAATAAAATATGATGTTTTTTCTTCAGATGTCGACAAATTAATGCAAAAACATCTCTTTTTGATAGTAATAATAATTATTATTAAAGATGTGGGGTCGCAAGGCAGCTTCGACCGGTGTCGGTGAATAGGCACAGGTTGTTGCTATAGTAATGTAACATAAAGCTGTCAGTGGACAATGTCAACAATAATTATTTTTTTCTTCAAACGTCAGTAAATCCGTCCTTACTCGACTGTGTAGGCGGTCGTGAAGTTTCGTTTTTCCTCCACCGGAGCTTTACTTTTCACTTTTCCGCCGGCGGAGGTAAAAGTGTTGTCATAGCAACATAGATACAATACAAACAAACAACAAAATAAGCGTCAACAACTCAAGATTTATTAAACTAAAATTTGTATTTATCACTCAATTTGTGACTGCATTTCTAAAAATCACTAATTTAGGAACAAATTGGTTATTATTTAATCGAACTTACTCAATAACTGCTTATCAATACGGAATTAAAACGCAATCGGAGACGCAATCTTAAAAAAATAATTATTGTTGACAGTGTCCACTGACAGCTTTATGTTACATTACCATAGCAACAACTTGTGCCTATTCACCGACACCGGTCTAAGCCGCCTTGCAAACCCACTTATCTTTAATAATAATTATTACTACTATTAAAAAAATATGTTTTTGCATTAGTTTGTCGACATTTGAAGAAAAAACAGTATATTTTATTTGGAGGAAAAGTTACTTTTCAAGGCTTGCTCTCTATTACCAGCCTCACTCCGTTCGGCTGTTAAACACGAGCGCGCCATGAAAAGTATCACTTTTCCTCCATATAAAATAATATACTATTTTAAAATTGCGTCTCCGATTGTGTTTTAATTCCGTATTGATAAGCAGTTATTGAGTAAGTTCGATTAAATAATAACCAATTTGTTCCTAAATTAGCGATTTTTAGAAATGCAGTGGACAAATTGAGTGATAAATACAAATTTTAGTTTAATAAGTATCTATGTTGCTATGACAACACTTTTACCTCCGCCGGCGGAAAAGTGAAAAGTAAAGCTCCGGCGGAGGAAAAACGAAACTTCATGGCCGCCTACACAGTCGAGTAATGACGGATTTACTGACTTTTGAAGAAAAAACTATTTGAATTACATAGTTTTCGTTTATCCAGACTCTTTTCTTTTAAAGTTCTGATTAATATTTTCTCTTCTAACGGCTGACTATTTTGATGGTTGTTTATATTTTTGAGATGTACTGAACATAATATGTATTGGGAACTTAAAAAATGCCTGACTTCCACATACGTTCGATTTTTAATAATACGTCAATATTACTTAAATTAATAATGGATGTACGTAAATAACCGTAGTAACCACATCACTCATCAATTTCTCTTCGTTTCATAAGCTTATCCATCCCAGACTAGGCTATCCAATCCAGTTTATTCGTTTATTCAGTTTATCCTGCAGATTAAAATATCTGCCGTGCGACAAACAGCCCCGGCATAGATCACTGGTACTCATCTCGGGGTCCTCTCAGTCGCCATTATAGTCATGTAGTTTTTGCCTTGTATTTATTTATGTGAATTCGTACAAGACAGTGTTTTTCCGTATATCTTGGAGTATCCTTAGCACTTTTATTTTTAGAGCTGGAAAAAAACTTTTAATTACCAAAGTTGAAATATTTTTCCAGAATTGTTATAATTTGACATCGGATCAAACAACTGAATATCGTAAATTTTCTAAAGAGACTAACGTATTTTTGAAGTGAATTGGCGTATTAAGATACTAGTTTTAAAAGACCATATTTTTCCGCACGATCACACATGCGAGTGCGCAAAATGTCTTTTAAAACGGGTATTTAAGATTTTTTTTTCTATTTTGCAGGGTTTTTAATGAAAAAAACGTTAATTAATTTTAGTCGCTATCAGTAGTTGCGCGTCATTTTTGACGTCTGTATTAGTATTCAAAGCCATGTCGCATTTTTTGCTAGAGGGACTTGACATTGAACAATTTTGTTAATATCATAGGCACGGTGTAAATAAATATATACGGTAGGTTCACTCGAGACAAATTTCCAATTTCGCGGACAGTTTTTAGCTTCGAAGCGAATCCTGATCAATCTGGTTCGTGGCTACCGATGGCTCCGCTGCGAGGGAGAATCTACGGTTAGTGTGCAAACGCCTTGATATTGTGTACTGTTGGGTCGCGTTGAAATAAATAATTTTTAAGATCGCTACAATGACGAGATATTGTTGTGCTGATAATTGTATTACAAAAGTGGGTGAAGGATTTTCTTTTTTTAGATGTCTCAAAGACCCTATCAGGTAAGATTTATAAAGACAGTTCTCTGATTAGATATTAGATATGCATGCAGATTTTCAATTACACGTATAATCGGTTTAACAAATATGTCTTTATTAAAATTCTGTTATTTACCTAAATTTGGATAAAGAAATAGTGAGAAAAGAAAACAAGTACGACAAAAATAAAATGCCCGTCACCACTAGCGTGAGCAAAAAACCGTTTATATTTTAATAATTGCGATTTTTTCACATGACCTTTTGTATTTTTAAAGCAACTCTTATATTTTAACATTGAAAATGTTTCTATTATCCTCGTATAGGGCCTCAAATCGTGAAAAAGTGCATTTGCCACATGACATCATACGCTTGAGATATCGTGTTAGTTTATTTACTTAAATTTGATTATACGGTATCGGAATCGAATAAAATGACTAAAATAAATTGGAACTAACTGAAACTAACCGAAAATTGATTGAATGACTAATCAAAACTCGCCAAAAAGTATCCCAAACGGGCTAAAACGTACCGGTACAGGTTACAAAAATTAAAGTAAGTTAAAACTAACCAAAACCAACGGAATTTTAACGACTAACCATAACTAACCAAAAATATTTAATTTGATTATAACGTATCGGAACCGATTCAAATGACTAAAATAAATTGGAACTAACTGAAACTAACAGAAAGTTTATTGAAAAACTAACCAACTAGAATAGTAGTATAGTAGTTAGTATAGTAGATAACTAGAAGCACCAAAAAGGGCTAAAACGTATGGGAACAGATTAAAAATATTAAAGTAAGTTGAAACTAACCTGAAGTAACCGAATTTTGGCGACTAATCAAAAACATTAAAATTGGTTATAAAGTATCGGAACCGGTTCAAATGACTAAAATAAATTGAAACTAACTGTAATTAACAGAAAGTTGATTGCACGACTAATCAAAACTAGTCAAAGTAACCAAAAGCACTAAGGGCTTAAGCCTATCGGAACAACTTTAAAATATTAAAGTTAGTTGAAACTAACCCAAATTAACCTAATTTTGGCGACTGACATAATTTAACCAAAAACATTTAAATTGGTTACAATGTATCGGAACTGGTTCAAATGAGTAAAATAAATTGGAGCTAACTGAAAGTAACCAAAAGCTGATTGAATGACTAACCAAAGGTAACTAAAAGCACCGAAACCGGCTAAAACGTATCGTAATAGATTGAAAATAATGGAGTAAGATAAAATTAACCCAAATTAACCGAAATTTGGCGACTAATCTAAATTAACCAAAAACAGTAAAATTGGTAATAACGTATCGGAACCGGTTCAAATAACTAAAATAAATTGAAACTAACTGAAATTAACCGAGAGTTGATTGATCGACTAAACAAAACTAACCAAAAGCACCAAAAAGGCGAAAACATAAATCAAAACAGATTAAAAATATTGAAGTAAGTTGTAATTCACTTAAATTAGCCGAATTTCGGCGATTAACTAAAATTAACCAAAAACATTAAAATTAGTTATACCTACTCGTAACGTATTGGAACCGGTTCAAATTCTGAAATAAATAAAAACCCACTAAAACTAACAGAAAGCTGAATGACTAACCAAAACTAATCAAAAGCAACCAAAAGCACTAAAACGTATCGGAATAGGTTACAAAAACTAAAGTAAGTTAAAACTAACCAAAACGAGCCAAACTTTGGCGACTAACCAAAAGTAACCAAAAACACTAAATTTGATTATAACGTATCGGAGTCGGTTCAAATGACTAAAATAAATTGGATCTAATTGAGACTAATCGAAAGTTAATTGAACGGCTAACCAAAACTAACTAAAAGCAACCTAAAGCGTCAAAACGGGCTAAAACAATTCGAAACAAGTTAGAAATATTACAGCAACGTCAAGGTCGCGTTACGACACGAAATTTTTCTAAACGTCACGAGACGTTTTATGAAAAATTGTTTATAACGTATCGGAACGTTATAATCAATTTTTCATAAACCGTCTCGTCACGTTCAGGAAAAATATCCGTGTCGTGACGCAACCTTGAAAAATCACTCGCATGAAACCACAGAGGTATTCTTTTGAACCGGCTCCGATATGTTATAATAAAATTTAATGCTTTTGGTTAGTTTTGGTTAGCCACGAAAATTCGGTTTATTTTGGTAAGTTTTAACTTACTTTAATTTGTGTAACCTATTCCGATACAATTTAGCATGTTTTAGTGCTTTTGGTTACTTTTGGTTAGTTTTGGTTGCTCACTCAATCAACTGTCGTTTAGGTTCAGTTAGTTTTAGTTTTAGTCGTTTAAACCGGTTCCAATACGTTATAACCCATTTTTATGTTTTTGGTTAGTCGCTAATATTCAGTTAATTTCGGTTATTTTTAACTTACTTCAATATTTTTAATCTGTTCCGATACGTTTTAGCACTTTTTGATGTTTTTTGTTACTTTTAGTTAATTTTGGTTAGTCGTTTAATCAACTTTCGGTTAATTTCAATTAGTTTATTTTAGTCATTTGAACCGGTAGCTTATAAACAATTTGAATGTTTTTGGTAAATTTTGGTTAGTCGCCAAAATTCGGTTAATATGGGTTAGTTTTTACTTACTTTAATGTTTTCAACTATTCCAATACGCTGTAGCCCTTTTTGGTGCTTTTGGTTAATTTTGGTTACTCGCTCAATAAACTTGCAGTTAGTTTTAATTTATTTCAGTCACTTAAACCGACTTCGATGCGTTATAAACAAATTTAATGTTTTCGGTTTTAATCTGTTCCGATACATTTTAATCCTTTTTAGCGCTTTTGGTTACTTTTGGTTAGTTTGGGTTAGTAGTTCAATCAGCTTTCGGCTAGTTTCAGTTAGTTTTAATTTATTTTTATCATATGAACATATTCCGTCCGCATAAACCCTAACCCAAACTAACATGATCTCTCACGCATATGACGTCATGTGTGGCAAATTTAGCATGTACTTTTTCACAATTTGATGCCCCATAACAGGAAAACAGAAACATTTTCAATGTTAAAAGTACTACGGCAGACGTAGCGCGATGAGAGAAATTCTCACAAATGCAGCCAATCACTTGAGAAATGCACCCGATTAATTGGCCATGTTAAAGAAGGCGCAAAATAAGTAGAGCAGCTCCGCTCGAAAAGCCATCTCCGAAAACTGACGATTTCGCAGAAAATGCGAGAGAAATACTCGTAGCGGGAGTAATGCAGTGTTAAGACATTTAAGAAGCTATAAATGTAGTTTGGGTTAGTTGTCCTTTTTTATATTTAAATTCCCACAATATTTGTCAGATATTTTGAACCTTCTGCTTTATACATGTTTTTTTTATTAAATAAATCAAGTTACAAACTGCCAAATAAATTATTTTTTTTACTACTGAAACGGACCGACCCTAGGTATGCAAATTAACAAAGAAAAGTTCTAAAATAATTTAATTCACCGGCAAAATTAGAATACACTCGGTATTATAAAAAGCTTTAAAAACGCACTTTTGCAAGCAAATCCCGAGACGCAGGTAAAGAGAGGGTCGAGTCAAGCCTTGGAGATACGCGGCAAACTTATTTACGTCTCTTTTTAATACATTTTTCTAATGTGTGAGATCGGAATTTTAATAGCCTCTTGTCGCACTCACACATCAAATGGGGACTTCGGCCTATAAAAACGCCACGGCAAAACGAGATCGTCAGAAGAAAATCCACTCGCGAAAGCTTGAGACTGGTTAAAAGAATAAGGAAAACCCACTCGCTTTGCAAAAAGCTTGAGACTGGTTAAAAGCGCAAAATAAATCCACTCGCTTTGTTAAAAGCTTGAGACTGGTTAAAATTTCCACCCATTTTCAATTTCTCTAATTTTGGCTAGAGACTGGTGTCCGATTCCACTCGCCAAAACTCTTATTCAAATTTTCACATATTCTGATATCCAATTAGAGTCAAGTTTCTCACACCGCTTATATAAATTTGCAATTATAAAAGATATTAAGCTTATCAGTAATTTTCCTGAGCCAAATGAAATTAAGAACAAATCCTAAAACCTCAGCCATAGGCGCAACTCGCAGGGGAGTCCAGACGGCTTCTTTACAGATAAGTAAATTATTTGGGTTCACTTAAATTCATTACGATTTAATATTTAGACATCATTTTAAGGACGGTCGTACCTTCAAAACCTCATGCTTTAGGGTGATCAGATTCTCGTAAAGTGCGCGGTTTTAGTTAGATTTCGGACGGGGAGGTGATTGTGGCCAAATATGTTCAAGTAAACTTAAACTCTCTTATCTCCGAATAACAAGTTGGGCTAATAGTGTTAAGAATCTTAAACAAAGGGTACAATAGTCCTACGGGACGCGAAAAGAGCCTACGGGACACGAAAAGATCCTTCGGGACAACCCCCCAAAAGAACCTTGTGACGTAATTCCGTGGGGGTTTTTAAAAATATATATATTATACGTCTTGGTCAGATCTTATCAGCTACGCTCTCAGCTTGTTACTAATTATCTTTAGTATGTGCATGTATACGAGGTGGTATGCATATTCTTACATTTTCCGTATGAGCAATGTGAATGTATTGAGCGTAGAGCACAGTGTAAGGGCACATACTTTGGATTTGTTTATTAAACGGTCACGGTTTACTTCTTGGTTCGGGGCCTGATTGAAATATCGTAACTTAATTCTCGGAAATAATATGTTCTTTCTTATGTACATGTTTCCTTTAATAGGTAAATTCATTTAATGTTGTATTCCAGTTTTTTTAGATTAAAGGTTATTTTCTATAAATTAATCCGGCGTTTTCATTAAACTGTACAAGTAAAGAAAAATAGAAATATAAAGAATGGCCATTTGTGTTTTATTGCCAGTATTGACTGGTCACTTAAAGAATTGTAATTATTCGGGATAATCATTTCACAAACATCTACTTTAGAACCTACTACAAAACAACGTCAATTAAACAGGGTCTTAGCCGACAGTAATAATATTTATTATCATTATTGTTACGATCACGTCCAACAAAGTTGCTGTCTTTTGGGTGCAAAAAGGTGTACCCGGGGTCAGGGGCGTTTCACTACTAACATGATAAATCACCATTATTTACTCCATTCCTCAAATGAGAAGTAACATTTCTCACCCTAAGTAAATAATAATATTAAAAGAAGCCTAGGTCAATTATGAAACGGAAAACGTCATTTAAGTTTCAACTTGTTAGTTTGACAACTAGTTGTCATTTCGGATTATTTGAAAATTGAGTAGGAAATGATTAATTTCAAAATCTAATCAATTCAAATAATGATAAGGATTGCATCAGTGCTATTAATAAAAAAATTATATACAGTATGACTCACTTTTCATGACTCCCCATAGTATTCTTATTAATAATGCGATTTTGTCAAAATTTAGATGGAAAGAAGGTACTTTGTATGTATGGAGCTGTCAGTTAGACAACTGAACTTCCAGGCTACCTGATATTTCGAACTATTTGAAAAATAAGTAGAAAATGACTAATATAAAAACCAAATCGAATCAAATATGGTAATATATCAGTGTTGGTAGTAAAAAAATTCTATATATACCTCGGTTGAGAAGGCCATTATTAACCTCGCACATTATATCCTTCGGCGCTACGCGCTTCAAGATATAAAAGTGCTCGGTAAATAATGGCTTACTTCTCAACCTAGGTATATAATATACTATTAATTGGTATTACCTTTATTTATAATGTTTTTGAATTTAGTATACGTTACTATTTTGCATAACTTTGTTACATATTTTATTTTAAAATGTTTATTTTATTCATTTGAATCACGTATTAAAAATTACCTTAATCGCTCTTTGCAATATCATGTATCAAATAATAACGGAGGAAATAATTTTGCATCAGCTAATACTTTTTGAATCTCCCCTCACAGACTGCTCGCTGATGCAGGTAGAGTAAAATAGTATATTATTTTATATGGAGGAAAAGTAATACTTTTCATGGCGCGCTCGTGTTTAACAGCCGAACAGAGTGAGGCTGGTAATAGAGAGCAAGCCATGAAAAGTAACTTTTCCTCCAAATAAAATATGCTGTTTTTTCTTCAAATGTCGACAAATTAATGCAAAAAGTCTCTTTTTAATAGTAATAATAATTATTATTAAAGATAAGTGGGTTCGCAAGGCGGCTTAGACCGGTGCGGTGTCGGTGAATAGGCTCAGGTTGTTGCTATAGTAATGTAACATAAAGCTGTCAGTGGACACTGTCAACAATAATTATATTTTTAAAATTGCGTCTTCGATTGCGTTTTAATTCCGTATTGATAAGCAGTTATTGAGTAAGTTCGATTAAATAATAACCAATTTGTTCCTAAATTAGTGATTTTTAGAAATGCAGTCACACATTGAGTGATAAATACAAATTTTAGTTTAATAACTCTTGAGTTGTTGACGCTTATTTTGATGTTTGTTTGTATTGTATCTATGTTGCTATGATAACACTTTTACCTCCGCCGGCGGAAAAGTGAAAAGTAAAGCTCCGGCGGAGGAAAAACGAAACTTCACTGCCGCCTACACAGTCGAGTAATGACGGATTTACTGACGTTTGAAGAAAAAATAATTTGTTGTTGTTTAACATACTATGTATTCAATTCTTTCGAGACCGAGAGTCTCGGAACTTACATAGTCTCGGTATAGGTCTCGGTTTTCAGAACAATGTCTAGGTCTCGGCACAAAATTGTTTATTTGGATTAGTTGCAGAATTGTAAAAGAATGAGAAAAAAATCATTAATGCGCATCGGCTTTAGTGCACAACTTGGCGGCACTGCACTCTGAATAATTTTCCACTGATCGCACGGTCATCGAACAGGCGCAGAGCAGCGGACAGTATATCGAGCCTATGGGTTTTGGTGGAAAAAAGTCCAACTCAAATAAAAACTGATAGTATTGCGTATCGTAGTTCTGAATAACTGTCTAATGATGAGAACTTGTAGAAATAGAGTTGAAAAAAAAAACATTTTAAAACATAATCGTTTTATATGTCGTATTAGGTATTTTGGTAATTAACAATAGTTTTGTAAATTCGTGTACCTAAACAAAAATGTCAAAAATAAAACGAAAAATAACGCAATATAGGCCTAAAGTAAACCTTATTTTATGTAGAACACATTTTTAAATCAATAATGAATAATATCAATAATAATAAGTTTCATGGGATTGATGGGAAATCGGGTATCACCAATAAATTCTGAATCTCAGGTGGAAAGGGCTCAGTTTTATTATCGATTTCATTTCTATATTTATTGATGATTGGATCTGAGGATATTAGCAGCATTGTCAACAAGTCTCTATTCGTGGCATACCTAGAGCACTTACGAGTATTGAATTCTCGGAATCTTCGGCAATCCTTGTTCCGGGCTTCTTGAGCCTCTTCGGACAAGTTTCCAATTGGTAAAATCATGTGCTCGATTATATCTACACTATGAAATAAAATTTTGTGTACTGTAATTGGCATGTAGTACCATGCATAGAGAATAAGCAATGCTGCTGTATCCTCGCAAAACCTTTTAAATTCGGAAGTATTAATCTTAGCCCAGACGAAAGTGCAATAAGTAGTATGTGGAATCTTTTAATAAGATCCTCATCAATTCCAGTTATTGCCGCGCTTTTTTCGTACCTTTCAAAAAACTTTCTGGCAGTATTGCCATCATTTGTAGTGCCAAACCCAGGTTTTACCACATCTACGATCAAACCTAGCTCAGATTTGAAATTTTTTTGAATTGAGCTTTTCCTTTCTTCGAAAGCCCTTTTGTGCTCTGCTCGAACTTGCCATACTTTCAGAAGCAACCTGTAAGAAACGTGTAATAAACACTCAAAAGTTTTTATATATGCGTGAAGTGGAGACAGACCGTAATTATAATTTTCTCTTTTAATTTTATCGGGATTAACTGGCAAATTCATTTGACTGGGTTTGGCACCACAAATGTAGCAATCCTGGTTCCCCTTTGTCCCCGATAGAATATTACAAATTTTGCCATCTATCATTGTTGAGAGAAGAACGTGGTTCACGGAGAGGTTGTTAGTTTCAGTTGGCTTTAGTGTCTTTATTTGAGAATTCATACTTTCTGCTTCTTGAGTCACTAAAATTTGAGTTTCTTTTTGAAAAGTAAGTTTTACTGCGCGACAATAACGCCTAGATGATGGTTTAGGGTAAACCCAAAGGGTTGTGTTTGAATCATCATCTAAAATTAATTTTAAAGGCACAAAACAAACTAAAAATAAATACTCGTCAGTAGCGACTTGGTCTGTAAATTTCTATTTGTATTGGCTATGCCCCGAACTCCCATCAATCCCCCATTCACTTATTAAATTTGCTGATTGCATTTCATTAGTTGCTGACAAATCTAATGTCTGTAACAGTCGCTCTGTCGTTTTATCTAGTAAAGATTGCAGCAAAAAAGAAGCAGATATCTCATCAACATATATCGATTCGTCAGGCGGAAAGCATCTTTTCTTAGCATTTCTCAGGCAATAAAATGAGGGAACTAAATCGTGGCCTACATCAAGGGCTACATTTCTCAACAGTTTGTAACTGTTGGTCGTCAATTTTGCATCAAGATAAAGGCCTAATGCCTCGTCACCACTGAGGCATCTCTGGCTTGAAGTAATCTTCTGCGAGTGTCTTATTTCTTTAGCGCTCTCAAGGTCATCGCTTAAATCTTTTATAACGTTTGCAGCATATTGATTTCGCACAAGTCTTAGAGAATGTTCAGCAGCGAACAAAATCTCTTCCAACGTATAATTATCTATTATTCCTTTTATTTTGCTTATTTTAGATTTTGTACAACAATCGCGGAAGGGTTTTGCAGGGCGGCCATTATTTCGTTGAGAGATATTGAAGCCTAGACCAGCAGGATGGTAGACGTCTTCTTCATTGCCGATCAACAGAACAATATCGCCACCATTAAGCCAATCTTTATATGTAGATATAAACCTATCTACTTTTTTACCCACTCTAGTCCATTTATTCAAAATTTTAAAGGACCACAATCTAATATTTTTTTTAAATTCTCGAATGCCACTTTCAGGTATATTTTCTAGGCCATATTTATTAACTAGAGATTTATAGATATTTTCATTTCTCTCTGTTTTTGAAAATTGTTGCCAGGTTTCAAAGAATTCAATTCAAGAAATTACGCAAAATGCATCTAAAAAAATTTTTTTTTATATATATTTGCTATGGTTTGCGCCAAAAACGGAAAAAAATAATTAATTTGGCATTAAATTCTCTAAATAATGCTTATAAAATCAAGGCTTTATAAACCGGTACTCAGACGTTTTTTATCGTCTTTTTAAAATACCCACTTTTTAATGATATTTTTAGATTAAAAAAAAATTAAAAATCATATAAGTAAAATTTAAGTCAGCCGTATTATTAATAAATACCTTCTAGGGAATTATCCATGTCCAGTTTGAGACGCACAAATATTTTAGAAAGCAACTTGCGCTTTAATATGTACTACAGTACTACTGAATCAAAATGCTATAAAATCTAAAGATTAACTTATTAGATGACAGTTGTACTATATCCAGGGTAACTGACCGATACCAACGTTTGGAAAATCAGATGTTTACATGGGTCTCTTGATGTTGAGAAGATATTTGTCAAGAATTTTTACCGTGACTTTTTTCCGACAAAACTCATAGAGTCGATATACTGTGGGCGCGGCGGCGACCCAAAGGCTATAAGATTAATTATTACCTCAAAAAAGAACTCTGTGATTTAACTGCTTATTAGGATTGAACTAATGATGGATTGTCAATTATTAATTCCGAAATGTTTTTAATGAAATTTATGATTATAATAATATGTAGCTGCATGTTGTCAGTAGTAATTATTGTAGTTATTGTAGTTCTACAACAACGACCGTGGAAGTACTACTGCGTTGTCTAAAAGGTGTCGTGAAGTGCACCAAGTGTGCATGTTTGGATACTTGGACAACGCTGACGGTTTGGGCCATATAACAGGTCACGGTACCCTCACGGGTGAATCCTTAGCCTTTCGTGGCCTGAGGCACACACATAAAAAAATACAGAACTGCCTGTTACGTACTGAAACATTTCACAGTACCTAATAAATGAATGCGATTAAGCACTATTTAATGAAATCTGATGAAAACCTAAAAGCCTAGCGAAGAAAAGAACAACCCATTGTACCATGCCTAATGAATTTTCTTGCAATAAGCGTTAATATAAATACGCAATTTCTAAGCTAGTCAGCTGAAAAATAGCTAGATGCGGAAGAATTAGAAACGCATTTCTATAAAGTGCTCGCATAGGGGTTATTCTCTGAGGAAGGTACACGGTGATCATTTATAATGTCCCCCCCTCTTAACTTTTTTGTTTTTCGCATTAGACAAAAATGTTAAATACAAAAGTTGTGCAGAATAATGTAAGCTATTTGTAGAAAACATTTATATAAATACAAGGTGTTGCAGAAATGAGTGACTGGTTAAAGTTATATTTTTTTAAATGAAACGCCCTGTGTATTGTTAATTTTTTGGGATCACCAAAGAATTCTGAATATTTTTTCTATAACATGTCATATACCTAAATGTGATAGTTTTCGACTTATTCGCATTTTAAATAGTGGTTTCGTATTGTAGTTGCCTAATTCACGGCCACCTAAGAACTGGAATCGAGAATATTTATTTTTGAATGTAACCGCTTAGTTAAAATGCGAATATGACGAAAACTATGACATTTAGGTATAGGACATGTTATAGA
>JAEQML010062411.1:0-24442 GCA_016904865.1 Pissodes strobi | reverse complement strand
CACTGACATTTCCCGCGATTTAACTGCATTTAAGAGATATTATTTAATTACTTACTTTTCACCCACTCAGATTCGTGTCCTAAAAGTTACCTACGTGTCGTAAAATTGTTATTATTGAAGTGAAAACTTCTTTAGGTGCGTTTTGCATGTTTTTTTTGTGAGGGTTGAATGAGACCGAGCCGTCACGCGTCACGCATCACGCTCGGATATATAACGTAACGCTGGCATGTTCCCGTAAAGGTAGAGGGCCGAAATTTTCGGGGGATGTGGCCGGGGTAAAAAGAAGATCCTGGACGAAAACGGGACCCCGTACACCTCTCCGTTTGGCCAAGGGGGGGGAGCAGGAAAAACCTAAATAATTTATATCAGGAGAACGGGAAGAGGTACTGGGTCGAAATTTTTATGGTAGGTGTGCCCCATGGGTGGCCACCTTAGAACATACGGGGGAGACCGGGGCTCTAATCTAAGGGGGGATTTTTGGGGAAAACCGTCCCCGTATAGGTAGAGGGCTGAATTTTTCAGGGGATGTAGCCGTAGTAAAAAGAAGATCCTTGACCAAAACAGGACCCCGTACACACCATAGTTTGGCCAGGGGAGAGGAGAGAAGGAAAAAATTAAATAATTATTTCGGGAGAACGGGAACTTCTGTTGTGCGGTCTTAAGCAGACACACCAATTTTTTTTTCCTTAAAAACATGCTGCTATGCTGTTATGAAATCTATAAAAACTCTTATTGAAGTGAAAAACTTCTTTAGGTGTGTTTTGCGTTTTTTTTTGTGGGGGTTGAATGAGACCGAGACGTCACGCTCGGATATGTAACGCCACGCGTCACCCTCCTTCTCTGGCATATTCCCGTATAGATAGAGGCCCGACATTTTCAGGGGATGTAGCCGAGGTAAAAAGATGCTGGACGAAAACGGGACCCCGTACCCTCCTCCGTTTGGCCAGGGGAGAAGGAAAAACTTAAACAATTAATTTCAGGAGAACAGGAAAAGGTACGGGATCGAAATTTTTATGGTAGGTGCGCCCCATGGGGGCACTTTAGACCATAGGGGGGACCGGGGCTCCAATTTAAAGAGGGATTTTGGGGGAAAAACCGTTCCCGTATAGGTAGAGGGCTGAAATTTTCAGGGGATGTAGCCGGGGTAAAAAAGAAGATCCTGGACGGAAATGGAAATCCGTACCCTCCCCTCGTTTGGCCAGGGGAGGGGGAGAAGGAAAAACTGAAATAATTAATTTCGGGAGAACGGGAAGAGGTACGGGGTCGAAATTTTTATGGTGGGTGCGTCCCATGAGGGGCCAGCTCAGACCATACGGGATGGGCCGGGGCTCTAATTTAAGGGGGGATTTTGTGGGAAAAACCGTTTTCCTCCCGAATCTCTGCAACGAAGGCTCGGATCGAATGAAAACTTCTTTGGCGCATTTAAAGTAATTTTTTTATTAATGTTTATCAGGAGCCTGACAAGTCGCTTTGACCGTGCTCGGATTTTAATATGCTTTGTTTTGTTGCATTTTTTTGAATCCTATGTGTTGCCTGAAACTAAGCGAAAGTTGATTGGACGATTCGCCAAAACTAACCAAATCTATTAAATTTGATTATAACGTATTGTAACCGACTGAAATAAGTAAAATAAGTTGAGACTAAGTGAAACTAATCGAAAGATGATTAGATGACTATCCAAATCTATAAAAATAGAGTATAACGTATCGAAACCAACTCAAATGACTAAAATAAGTTGGTACTAAGTGAAACTAGCCGAGAGTTGATTGGACGACTAGCCATAACTAACCAAATCTATTAAAATTGATTATAACGTATTATAGCCGAACAAATGACTAAAATAAATTGAGACTAAGTGAAATGAACGAAAGGTTAATTCGACGACTAACCAAAATTAACCAAATCTATTAAAATTGATTATAACGTATCGGAACCGTTTCAAATAACTAAAATAAGTTGAAACTAAGTGAAACGAAGCGAAATTTGATTGGACGACTAGCCAAGGCTATTAAAATTGATTATTCAAATAAGTTGAAACAAAGTGAAACTAATCGAAAGATGATACGTTGGCTCTAAGTAAAACTAGCCGAATGTTGATTAGACGACTAATCAAATCTATTAAAATTGATTATATAACGTATCGGAACCGACTCAAATGACTAAAATAAGTTGAGATTAAGTGAAACTAACCGCGTTAGATGGGGGATCCGGGATCACACTCTTTCTCTCTTATGGAATCGACAAAGAAGTATTCATTTCTATCACGTGTACAGGGTGGCTCGAATTCGAATCTATGTATGGGGATCTCGAAAACCGTAAGAAATACAGTGTTCAGTCAAATTAAACGCGCGTCGAGTGCAATAATTCTGTTTCGGTATTGTGGATAAAACTCCGTTTTAGTTAGTATTATATGACAATAAGGAATATATTATATTTGACAATTACTTTACTGTTATTTTATTCCAAGAACTGATGCAGTTTTAGTTTATCAGGAAAACAGATTGAAAACTACGTAACTAATAGTAATTCCAGTTAATAGGACTAAAATAAAATCACATACCTAATACTGTAATAGGGGTAAAATAAAATATCTACATCTGAACAGACAGTGCTTCCCTTCGAATTTCAACTGTCAAATAAATTATTGTACAGATAAGATTTATGATAATTCACCTGGGTCATCCTGTTACATCTCAATGTGTCGTAAATATAGTTGTATAGTAGTTTTGACAAGATTTAAATTTCATTTCGATTTAAGCCTTTATTTAAAAAAAAAGTATGAAAAATCATATCTATTTTGTTAAAACTTGCCCAATTTCCCAAAGTTCTAGGCAATGGCACATATATATATATAATCTATCAGAACTTCGTCTTATTTTATCCAAATTAAACTTTGGAGTCGTTGGTATTTGATGCTTAAAAAAAATAAAACAGTAGTATCACTTCTAGTTTACCGATATTTGCGAGCTTGTTTGGAAGTTTTATAGGAAACTCTGCCTATTTAAAGAAAACATAAAATTAATAATTGAGTTAGGTAGATTGAGGCGTAAATTTATAATTACGCGAGATATACATTCTTAACCAGGGTGGGCACGCGATTTAATCAAACTCGAGATTCGAATAAACAGCTTTTTTTATCAAAATCTTGTATATTTCTGAACGCCTTGTACTGCCAAGCATATTTTCAGGTTTTACTTTTTTGAAAAGTAAAAATTTTTCACCCTATATTGCGATATCGATGCATTGTTCGACACTATGTAGGTATATAGATTTTTAAAAACTGTGTAATCAAAAATCAATTTATCATAGAGAATAAAACTAAAATAAAATCGCTTTTAAAATTGTAGGTAGTGTAGGTAATGGTAAAATAGCTATTTATGTAACCAGTTATTTTGTGTAAAGAATGAATTTTTGCGGAGCGAGCGTAGCAAGATCATACACAAGAATAAAAATTGCACAAAATAGATAATGTTTCTTTTCTAATTTTGAAAATATAACTTTCTGAAAATAATAAAATAAATTTAAAAAAAAATTTCACAATCAACTAAATATCTTTTTTATCCAATCGGACGAAAAACTACACCTTTTCGATGTCTTTTCTCACTGCAAAGGTCATGATTCCCGTATATTGTATTCGTTGCTCGGCAACATGCAATAACTCTACGGGAATAGGCAATAACTGTACGGGAATATAACATTTCCGTCCTATTCAAACGCCTTGTTTGTCAGATCTGACGTTTATCAAAAGTAACATTTAGCTGATGCAGTTTCCGTAGTTGCGTAATAAACTTATTAAAAAAAAATCAAATTTATGAAATCTTTATCATAGAGGAATATAAAAATAAAGAGAGTGTTTTATTCTTATGGGAAAATTGGCATTGAGTTTTGACTTTGACCGCTGCCCTGCGCAATTCCAGCCGCGCATGGATGCGCTAGCGTCAGTGGAACTAAAAGCACAGCTTACTATAAATTATCTAGTAAGCTGTGCTAAAAGTATGCTGTCGAGAATTCACAAATGGCTGTTTGACGGTTGTTGATTAAAGAAAGCCGGTTTATTCAATTCATTATTTTAATTTAAAATTGTTCTGGGGCGCTGGTGGATGGAGGTATTGGTGGTGCGAGTAGCAGCCGTTGGTAAGCAGCTATTTTCCTTTGTGAATTTTTTTCTTGAAATCTTTAAAAACTGTTAAATTTTATTTTTGGTTCTATTCGAGTTAATTAGTTTTTGAATATTAGAAATATATTGTGATACGTCAACACTATATACCTATTTTGTTCTGTTAAGAGATTTTTTTATGTTATTTTGATTGCATTTACTATCGCATGTTTTTTAATAAACTTTGTAACAAATGCAAAATGTGTATATTTTCTTACACCCTAAACTATTCTTAGGTCCAAACAACGCCTAAAGTTTAATGTATAATCGCATTTAATTCAACCAGGCGCATTATGGATTTATCTGCGATAAACTAATGTATTTACAGGGTTCTCTCTTTGCTTTAATCTCGATTAAGAAAAACGCTGTAATAGTTTGTTGCAGATAAATTCATAAACCTTCTAGTTATATGGAATACGACTAAAATAAAAATAACATTTGAATAGCCCGCCGCTTTTCTTCTGTCGATAAAACAGGAACATGTTTTGTCAACATAGATTATTAGCATTAGTTCAGTAAGCCGCCCTTAGTATCGTATAAGTAAACATCATAAGTCATTATTGTCAATTGTCATTAAACGGTGTTCCAATATTTTACAACGGAATGGATACTCTCTTTACTTTTATATTCCTCTATGATCTTTATCCAAATTAAATACCGTTATGGAGTCATCGTCATTTAAAAAGTTCAAACAAAAATTTACCAATCAGACAGAAATTAAGGGGAAAAATTAATTGCAATTAATTATGTTTGATAGCCATCGTGTTTCGGACGTTTTCAGGGATTCCGAGAATATGTCTACACTGTGGGCAAAATTAAATATAATGCCTAATAACTTTTTTATTTTGAAAGAATTTTTTATCATTTTTGGATATGTTACCGCCTAAGGTATTAGGATTAAAAAGAACTTTGCAAAGACGATCTACTTCAGTGGCGTACAGAAAAGGGAGTATTTTTCAAAACAAATGTATTTCAGGTCGTTGCAAAAATCGGCCAAATGAAATAAATATGTAAAAATAGGCAAAAAAGATTTGAAAGGGTTCGGAATGTTGACCATTAAAAAGCCAGGTTAATACAAACAAAATTAAAATTGATACTTTAATTTTGATAAAACCATGTCTTGTGGACCAGGTTAAATTGGATCCTTTTTTAATGCTTAATGACCTTTTATTTTCAAAGGATTTTTTATCATTTTTGGATATGTTATGGCCTAAGATATTGGAAAAAGAACTTTGCAAAGACGGTCTAATTCAGTGGCGCACTGAAAGGGAGTATTTGTTAAAACCAATGTATTTCAAGTCGTTGCAAAAACCGGCCAAATGAAATAAAGATGTAGAAATGGGCAAAAAATACTTGAAAGGGTTCGGAATATTGACCATTAAAAATCTAGGTCAATACAAAGGAAAATAAAAATTGATACTTTAATTTTGGAAAAACCATGTCTTGTGGGCTAAGTTAAAGGATCTTTTTTAATGCTTAATGACCTTTTATTTTCAAAGTATTTGTTATCATTTTTAGACATATCATGGCCTAGGATATTAGATTCAAAAAGAAATTTGTAAAGCGGGTCTACTTCAGTGGCGTACATTAAAATTTAAAATATATATTTTTTTTATTTTAAAAAAATTAAGTAGATTTAAAATTTCGGTACGCCAATGAGGTAGACCCGTTTTGCAAAGTTATCTTTGATTCTAATGTCTTAGGCCATAACATATCCAGAAAATTATAAAAAAAGAGCGGGTTGCACTCCGGGAGTGCCGGCAGAAGTGAAAACTTCAACATTAACGTTGTGCATTTTTGAATATTTTGGAATTGTTAGGGAATAATTTCGCACGAATTGCTTTATCTCGGATCTCGTAGCTCAACTCCTTTCCCTTTTTTTCACCGAAAAACGCTTTTCCCTCCCCGTCCATTTTTTTTGCTCAATTTTTTTTGATTGAAATTTCATTACAAACTACTTTTGGGCACTTTCCGAGTGTCGTTCTCCCTTTTTGTCAATTTTTCCCCTCTACCTGTCAAAAAAAAAAATCGGGGGAGGGGGGGGGGTATGGGTGAATTTTTTTTTCTCCTCCCGTAGGGCCCACGTGTGGGGACCCTGTCGAGCTCAGAATTTCGCTCCGACGCACCGTTGCAGAGCTACGGCCAATAAACGGTTTTCCCCATAATTCCCTCCTTAATGTGGAGCCCCGAAGTCCAGATTTGGCACAGAATATTCATTTTACTCCGTCTACATCCTCTGAAAATTTCAGCCTTCTACCTCATCGGGAACATGCCGAAACGATCGCGAGCTGGCGGTCTCCCTCCGTCTTACGGTTTTTCGATCAGGCCACGTGTCCTGACGCGAGTTTAATATTTTTACCCCATCCCAAAATAGTGCACAGTGCCGCTAAAGAAGTTTTCACTTCAAAAATCCTTTGCAAATAAAAAGTCACTAAGCATTAAAAAGGATCCAATTAAATTTGGCCCACGAGACGTGGCTTTACCAAAAAGTATAAATTTCAATTCTCTTTGTAGTGATCTGGTTTTTTAATGGTCAATATTCCGAACCGTTTCAAATCTTTTTGCACATTTTTACATCTATATTTAATATGGCCAATTTTTGCAACGACCTGAAATACATTGGTTTGGAAAGATACCCCCTTTTATGTACGCCACTGAAGTAGAGCCTCTTTGCAAAGTTCTTTTTAATCTCAATAACTTAGGCCATAACATATCCAAAAATGATAAAAAAGCCTTTGAAAATAAAATAGTTATCAAGCATTAAAGAAGGTTCCAATTTAATTTTGCCCACAGTGTATATGCATCTCTGAACAAACTGTTTTTGCAATTATATGCATATCAATTAAAATGTTATGATATGATGATCTAAGTTTCCACTTTCAAGTGTTTTGAAAAATATCCAAAGTGTAAAAAAACCTTATATTACCAACTACTTAGACACAATTTGAACAAAGGCGCGCGGGAATGCAATTTAATAAAACGCAAGAATCGCACAAATAACAGTTTCAAGCAAAGCATTGATGCCAAATTTAGTGGCCTCTTACATCACATGACACACATTTGGCTCTTATCATCCTTGATATATATTCAAAGTGTATAAAAGTATATACAGATTTATTTGGGGCGCCTCTATAGTTGCAATGATGAACTAGGGCTGTATAAGTTGCGATGTTATCCCAACATACGAAGCCAGGTGAGATTTTGTAAAAAACGTTAAATCGCGCGCTCTATCGCAAAAGTGATGAAATCACACGTGCTATGCGATAGTTTACAGACTTAGGCACCTTTGTAAAATGTACTTAGTAACTCTAGATGGCGATAACTATCACAAAAATGCATTTTACACCATTTATTTTAGGAAGCCCGATTCGGGCTTCGTAAAACTAAGCAGGGCTTCGTAGCATTCATGCAATATGTCGTTTATGGCTTCCTAAAGGCTGTTTACATATATATATATATATATATATATATTACATACGGATACACCATGTATACGTTCGGAAAGTAGCTAGCTAGTTTTTTTAAACTTTAAAAATAAAAGCGCTAGGACTGCTACAAAATACACAAAAAACCCTTTCATTTGAGAAACAACCAGTTTTGCGGCCAAGGTCGGAAAGTAACTACTTCTCAACCTAGGCTTGAAAGTGACACTGTGAATTGTAAATTATCACACCAACATATGAAAAATTATTACAATAATTCGGCCAAATATATCGGCCAGCCTGATAATAGAAATTTAGGGCCAATTACTTATGAACCAATTACTTATAACGACTTTGGGTTTATACTTACCATCGAATCTAAATAAACTAACCAAAGGATTTCTCCTATACAAAAGTGTGACATATTGTATTGAACGAGTACATTCTTAGTAAATATGATTAAACCGGCAGCGAATCACTGGAATTGCAGTACTCTAATATCAAAGATAACTTTGATACACGCCCCCAATTAGTCACAGAGTTGATTGAAATTAAAATATTGCTTATCGATATAACAAAACATATGAATGCGTTATATCGATGTGTTCGATTTATCGATATATCAAACATGTCGATATATCGCCATTTTATAAAGCGGAATTATCGATTAAATATCGATAATATGATATATATCTGAAACGCAATTTTACTGTTTTTTTTTATGACAGTGGCACACAAACTAATGGGAGATCATATGACACTCGACGAGCGGTGTGGGTGTGCATGTTTATGTATCGATATATCCATTTTTTTACAAACGACTATGCTTGACAGCGGAATCTAAACATCAAATACCTTAAGGAAAATTAGTGCTAATTGTGGCATTTAGTTTCCATATATCTTATTTTTAATATTTTAGCAGATCGATACATCGAAAATCCTATACTCCGACATTTCGATGTATCAAAATTTTGATAGTGATATTTTGAGGTATTGATATTTTGATATTTAGATATATCGACATTCCTATATATCAATGTTTATAGAAATATATATTGGTATTCGATATATCGATATATTTGTGAATATATCGAAAATATTAGCCAACCATGATCGTGACATATGTTATTGGAGAATTAGAAAACATTATTTCAATACATCAGGTAGGGGTGCTACAAAATTAACAGAAAAAGAATCGGAAGGGTAGAGCCGATTCCACTCTGCACAGTTAATAAAATCACATTTTTTGAACCAATCTAGAATTTTCTATTATAATGCAATTTAATTAAAAAGGATATATTTTATGTGCTATGTGATTTCTATATTTTCATGCTACTGAGGAGAGATCGTCTAGCGTAGATTCTACTTGATTTTCTTCATCGTATGAAAAACATTTGCTAATGTATATATGACTTTTCCAATCTGAAAATAATGAAAATATATTATGTGAAATAATACGTGCAAAAATAAAAACAACCATATTTTTGCAGTCTTCTTTAATTAGGATAGTGTTTTTAAGAATCGTAAAAATTTTTGATTTTGCCTGTGTCAAACGAATACGACAATACTGTTTGGGTAAAGACTTGCTTAAGATAGGCAAGACATAAAGGCCAGTTTCAAGAGCTACCTCTGGAATCATTGTCATTTGTCACACATGATAAAATCTAAATGTTTTGCAATTATTACAATGTAATATATACTCCTACATAATGGCTCACTTGGCATTTTAATAAAACAAATTGTTTTTAACCTAAAACATATTTTCTAATTATATATCAATACCTATCTCTATTTTATTCCAGGCAAGTATAATTTTAATACAAGTATTTTTGCATTGTCTTTTAGTTATCTCAGCTATTTTATATTCGGGGAAAATCATTTTAAAAAAATATTCTCATCTTAATTATAGTTTTTTTATTTTTTTTTTCGTAGATAGTATTAAAAGCTCAGAATTTCGTTTTATATAATAGTAACAGGACAAACTTTGAATAAAGTCTAAAATTGAAAATAATTTATGTCCCATAAATGTAAGTTGATATTTTATATTGTAAACTACATTTTACAATTTTGGGGTTAATTCCCAAACTAAGGCTATCTAAATTGAAACACAAATATTCATATCACAGGAATTGGTTCTTTACCATTGAGCTCGTGTTTACTAAAACATAAATATTAGTTTGGATCAGCACCAAATATAAATTATTATTTCTATCTATTAGCTTTGATGTTTAATACTAATTATTATTGTCGAAATCTACAGTGCTTAAGGTGCATTATCATTGTGGAATACCTATATGTATGCATGCCTCTGCATCACCGAGGCTATGAGGACGGCACCCACAAGGGCCCTGGAGGTGCTGGTGGGGTTGCCCCCGTTGACGGACCGGGTGAGGCACGAGGCAGCCAGGGCGGCCATGAGATTGGCTGACGTGGGGATGTGGAGGGACAATGGCTCCTGCTGGGGCCATTGTGGTCTATGGCGAGGCCTGTCTGGGGACCTAGCCATCCTGGGTATGCCAGGTGACGCGATGGTTCCTGAGATAGGCTTCCCCGAGGGGCTAAACTTCCACTTCCCTACAAAGGAGGACTGGACGGAGGGAAGGATGGGAACCTGGGATGGGCTAGTCTGGTTCACAGACGGGTCCAGAATAGGAACACTGTTCGGAGCAGGTGCGTACTGTGAGGCTCTGGGGTGGGAATTATACGCCTCACTTGGCGAGGACACTACGGTTTTCCAAGCGGAAATTTTTGCGATCATGATGGGGGTCTGGGAGTCGTTAAGGCTCAATGTCGGTGGCAGGAGGATTTTTTTCTGCTCTGACAGCAAGGCCGCACTCATGGCGCTGAAGACGGTCCGTACGCGCTCTCTGTTCGTAAGGGAGTGTAGAAGCTGGCTGATTGAACTTGCAAAGCGAAAAAAGGTTACGCTGGTCTGGGTACCGGGACACTCAGGTGTACCGGGAAATGAGACAGCCGACGTCTTAGCCAGAGAAGGCTCCGCACGCGGATACTTGGGGCCTGACTCCTGTGTGGGGATCGCCCAGTGAGTCCGCGAAGGAGCTTTAGAGGCCTGGGTGGAGGGTCGGGCGGAGGAGGTATGGCGGACGGCTCCGGGGATGAGACAGACGAGGCTCATGATACATGGGCCTGCGAAGAGTCTCGCCAAGGGGCTGTTGTGTCTACCTAGGAAGAAGTGCAGGGCCCTGGTAGGATTCCACACCGGGCACTGTAGGCTTAGACGGCACCTGACCCTGCTGAGAATTGCAGAGGAGGCGGAGTGTTGATGGTGTATGGAGGACAACGAGACTCCATACCATCTACTTACGGAATGCCCCGCCTTTGCGTGGGCAAGATTCAGAATCTCTGGCGTGACGTCGATCGAGCCAGATTCAGTGCGTCGTGTTAGTCTGAAGGAGATGCGGGCTTTCTTAAGGAGGACCGGCATCCTGGAGGTTCTCTAATGCGGGCTGGGGGCCCAACGGGTCCAATTGGTGGCCTAAGTGCAAGACCCGCCAGGGGCCACCCCTTCCATACTGATACTGATACCTATATGTATGGAGTATATCGAGGAGCATATCGTTAACACATTAAATTTAATCTTTTTAGCAGATTCTTCAGTTGATTGGGATACAGTTGCGGAATTCGACGATGAGATGGCGAAATATTGTAAACTAATTTTTATGGTTTCCGGGTTTATTTAATGGAACCTTTTTTAAAAGAAAGTAGTTTTTTTTATTGCCAATTTACTTCTCAACAAGATTTTTTCTTCAGGCCCCCATTATCAACTTCGTTTCTTGAAATATGGACCTAGCATATAATAAATATATTATAATTTACGTTTCTTGAAAGTTATATTTTGAATAAAAAACAAATAGTAATTAATTTTCTTAATTGTTTAGACGCATTTTATTTTTCTAAATAATTCTGATTTTCAATTTATTTATTAATTTATTTATATATACCTACCCTAAGACCTATTACAAAAAGACTTTAAAAAGATGTAAATTTAAGACTGAAAAACACCTAAAATCACTTCCAAAATCACAAAAACACAAGGAACAAGTAACAAACAGCAAGTAGTATAGTAATACAGCTCCATAAAGAAGGCAGAATGAGCAAAGTACCTTAATGAGAGTGATTATTAGACAGCTCAGCACATTTTGTTAAACAACAGTTCTTACCATAGCTAGTGCAATAGTACAATGAGAGGGTACATGGAAGGTCGGTGTAGAACGAGTTAATCAAACTTAGAATCAAATTGCTTTAAAAGGCATATTTTAATAAAAATTACTCTTATTTCTCTGCCACATATATGTGCACATCCGTTTTATAGGTATTTGCAATACGTCACTGAATTTTGTAGACCCAAAATCTTCCTAATAACTTAATAAAAACTACAAATTCTTATATAAAATAAGAAGTTGATGATGAGGTTTTGAACCCAAAAGGTCAGCATTAGGAACTGATAGCAGTACTTTGTTGAAGAGGAAAAGTGGCAATGGTAGTGGTCTTTATTTTAAAATATCTCTTATGATAATCACAGAAGACCACAAACATTATTTTCAAGTATTTCCGGCATATCTCCAGAAATAATCGGAATTTTATAAATTTCTCAAAAGCATACAATTCAGTATCAAATTACACAACTATATCCCAACTTAACTGACTTCGTATCTCTTACAGCTACCGAGATCCCCATACATATTTCGCATTAATAATTGATTGTCCACCATGTGTCCCTGATGAAACTGCTTACTGGGGTCGATATTTGCTCTTTTAGGTTGCGTAGCTGAGATAGGTAGTCGCAAGATGGACAGAAACACTTAAGGAGTTAATAAAAAAGGTTTAGAATTAGCTTCAGGTTAAGTTGATAACATGGTAAGAGTTGCCAGAATATTCAAGTATGCGTAGCTGGTAGGTACCGGAGGTTACACATCTCGAAAATAGCAGAAGCACGTCATAGACCAATCATTTCGAATAATTTATCTTAGGTTTAGCTTACTTTTAATACGTTTATACTTCAATCAGCATTCACTTTATGGTATTACTATTTTTAAGATGTTAACCTTTTAAGATTAGATGCTTGTCAAAAGACGTTTTCCTAAGCGGTAGTTCGGACTGGCAGGAGTTCAAGGTGGGGCTTTGGTTTTTCAAAGGTATTTCCCTATTCTGTAGTTTGCACTGCTGTGCAGCTTTATATACCGATTTGTGCCCCTAGTTTAAGTATTATGTTCAATTATCAACCAAATTAATCATAACAGTTTATAAGAACAATTTTTAGTTGAGATTCATTGTTAATTCAATGCGTGATTTCATATTACTGGAAATGTTAGCTGGTATTATATTTCAGTTTGCCGCACCTCTTTTTAACCTTCAAAGTAGACGCTTAAACTTACCGTCACTATCGCGGTCCGATTGGCCGGCACAATAAATGAAGGCAATGGAACCTTTATTATCCTTGACGAAACGTAGTTATGAATTATCATATAGGTCTTTATGTGCTCGTTTTTCCAAAGGTACCACCTCAAATTATATAATTCTGAAGCTAAATCTTCACCCTTAAAAAATAAATAATATACTGGAGTAGATACTAAAATAGGTATTCCACAAGCAGAACTAAATATGCTTATCGTCGATAAGTCTGATAACACCAAACACTAACGAAGAAATACCTAGGTCGAGGCAGATAGCAATGGGCAGGACTATCATGATATTTATTTATGTATTTCAGGCCTTATTGCAAGGAATTATACCTACAATATAAATTAAGATAACTAACTTTTAATAGACTTAATCATCTGAATCTGCATACTGCAAGAATTACCTAAATAAAAAAAGAAAATTAAGTTTGATTTGATACAGTGAAAAACAATGTTGCAGATGACGACGAAAATGTCCCTAAATTAGCGTCGGTTACTCTTTATAAGCAGAAGATCGAATGCATATAGTACAATTCAAGTAGTGGACAGGTTTCGTATCCTGAATTGTCTTCAAAAGCCCTCATATTTGAAAACAAAATCCACCTTGCTCAAACTAAAAATCACGTTCCCCAATCTAATCTTCAGGGAACTAGACCGGTTTGTTATTGAAAGTGGAATGTAGAATTAAACTTCTGGAACACTGAATCAAAACAAGCGTATTTTTAGGTTAAATTTCGATTAAAGTATTGGCGAATCGATGCGCAATTGGTGGAATTTGCTTGAAACATTTTAATACAGGGTGTAAATTAGAAGTATGTTTTTAAACAAAATTTCAAATTGTTCGGTTTCTACAAAAATTTATATTTTTTTAATTCGCATTTCTTTGTCTTCTAGTTTATCCATTTTTTTTATTTCTCTTTATTTATGAAATTTCGATTTTTTTCTAAAACCCTATAAATTTCGGCTTTTTGTATTAGTAGGGCATATTTTGTTAGGAGATTATGACACCCTCAAATATATGCAATGGGTGCATTTTCATTTAATTTCTTTTGTGGTGACAAGTGGCGTGTC
This sequence comes from Pissodes strobi, assembly GCA_016904865.1. Classification (NCBI taxonomy): domain Eukaryota; kingdom Metazoa; phylum Arthropoda; class Insecta; order Coleoptera; family Curculionidae; genus Pissodes; species Pissodes strobi. The sequence continues at coordinate 10,373 of JAEQML010062411.1, read as the reverse complement.
GTTGCATCTTTATAATGTAGTTATTGTTGTTATTCTTTTCCGTTAAATGCAGCAAAACCCCAAGCACCCGACTTTACCAAGAAAGCTAATACGGTGGGCCCTAATATCATTATTATCATTATGGAAGGATCGATCATTTCTATGTCCTGGCATGACCACGTTGCTAACATCGCAAAATCAGCCTCGCAGAAGCTTGGTACGCTATACTTCGCAACAAAAAACTGTATACGACGCAGCAGCTGCTCTTGCTCTACAAAGCGCAAATAAGACCGTGCTTAGAATATTGCTCACATATCTGGAGTGCAGCACCTAAACACATCCTAACGCTGCTGGATTCCATTAAGAGGAGAGCTGTGCGTCTCTCGTCGGCGACCCGCGATCTGGAGAGTCTAGAACACCGCAGACATGTGGCCGAGATATCCCTGTTTTACAGATATTTTCACGGCAGAAGTTCCTCGGGATTTGGCGCCCATCATACCGTCCCCAGCAACGCCTGTGAGCCAGTCGCGACAGACGGCAAGAGCGCACCCATTCGTTGTACAACTGGAAGCACCTAGAACTTCGCTTTACAAGGACTCCTTTGTCCAGCGCACGGCATTACTGTGGAACTCTCTCCCATGACATCTGTTCCCCCTAATTATAACCTACAACTATTCAAGAACCATGTCAATCAACATCTTCGTGTACACACCCCTCGTCGAGTGCCAAAGGATCTTCCTTTAGTTTGTGTGCCACTGTCAAAATAAAAACTGAAATAATATTAAATACGGCGTACAAATAAAGAAAAAGCGTATTTTATAAGTAAACAGAAATGGTTCGTTTTTAAGATATAGGGTGCTTGATAATTTTTAGACCCATGTTCATTTTGTTGTTTTTAACTTTAATAGAAAAAGATCATCCTTGGAAGCATTTACATATAAATCGCATCCTATATAATTAGTTGCACCAGCAGATATGTTTTTTAAAATTTTTGTTGCAGTTTTGGTACCTCCACTATCTACAAAATGTCTCTGAAGGATTATTTGCCGCCTACGAGTATCATAATTTTGTTACTCTTATTAGTTCTAATTAGTAAGTATTGTTCCGAAAATACGTATTTTTTATTACCATTTTTATGAAATAATGTCTATAAAATATTTTCTTTAAAAAATAAATATAAACAGAGAGGTACAGTTTTTTGTACATTCTGTATTTTTACATGAATTAACTAAAGTCGTTCGGCCAATAGTATTTAGTTTACATTTTCTCTTTGGTTTCTTCAATACCTCTAGGATTGCTTTTGCTTTCATGATTTCGGGAATATCGTTTTTATTTGTTACATCGATTCATTTTTAAGGCATCATTTGAAATGTAAGGAAGCCCATCTGCATTACTTTCTTACTGCTTCGCAATATGGTTCATGAACATCTTGATTTCTTTAGTACAAATAATAAGGTTTTCCTGATATTACATTTTCTATGATAAATTTTAAAATATCCTAATTGAAATCATTCTGGATTGACGTAGAGTGTACAGTATTGCCACCCTCGTCCTCTGTATTGGGAATATCTTGTTACTCGTCGCCGGGATGAACTAGCATAGAGATTTGGTCTATATCATCATACATGGTTGTTGTGACGTCAGGGGTTAAGTGTTATTGATTTCTTATTATTCGAGCTGATTGTTAAAATCTTCGATGCATTTTCAAGCGAAAACCATGATCTTCCTTAAAGTGTAATTCAATGCGCGACAGCGCGTCCGCGTTAGTATTTGTTTTTTTCTTTTTATACATTACTGAATTATCATATTCTTCGTCGTATAAGTTATTAATTTGGATATTTTAAACTAAACAACGACTGTAGTGGATTGTGATCCGTGACAATTTTATATTTTCAGTCATAAAAGTAGGGCTTTAAATATTTAGTTGCTCATACCAAGCATATAGGCATTCCTCTTCGATTATCGAATAATTTCGCTCTGAAACGTGTAACGTTCGGGAAGCAAATACTACGGGAAGGTTCCTTCCTATTGGCCCTTGGCCTAATAAGGCTTAAGGTGCCACATTGCTTGCATCTGTTATTAAGTTAAATTCATGGGAAAAATCATGATATTGCAAAATAACCTCGTTTACGACCAAGTTTTTACAATCCTCGAAACTTTCAACAAATTCTTGATTGCTCTCGACCTTCGCTCTTTTTTTTAAACACAGTGTAGTGGTTTCGTTGCCTTGGCAAATTGGTTAATGAATCTTTTATAATATCCCAATAGGTCAAGGAATATTTTAATTGTTTTCTTATGTTAGAGATGGGATAATCGCTAATATTTTACCAGAATTGGATTCGACTTCCTCTGGGGCCACGATATTATCTAGATAAGCTAGCTTACGTCTTAAAAATTTGTTTTTATCCAGTTCTATCTTTATATTAGAGACTCGCAAACGCTGATGCGTTGATGATGTTGTTTTGAAAAATGATTATCCGTCGAGATACACCAAAAATTTCTCGCTAAATCCAGTGTGGTAAAATATTGGCACTTACTCAATTTCTCAATTAGATCGTAATATTTGGTAGTGGAAGCTTGTCACGTATGGTTTTCTCGTTTAGCTTTCTGTAATCTACTGCTACTCTCCACTTTTGTTGACGCACCACATCTATCTTTTTGCTACTACCCAGATAGGGCTTGATCACGGACTATTGGATGGTCTAATTGTATTTTGGTTAAACATATTCTTAACCTGTGCTTTTCCTTCTATTTTTATGGACGAATGGTAGACCACTTTATAGACCATAAGATGTTTTAGACCTATAAAATCTGACCAAATACGCATATTCATAATTTAATTTTCTTTTAAATCAATACCTTAATTCATTCCCAAATTATTTGAGTTCAAAGTTAATCTAAAGATTCGGTTGTTCTGCATAAATTCTCCAGCGGTTTATTACCCTTGATGGGATTTCAAAAATAATTTTTGAGGGTAAATAAATATCCCAATTAATTAATTTGTAAGTGAACCTCTTGTTCGCTGTTTTAATGCCTGTAGGTAACATTCGCTTATTCAAATCTAATCAGCGTATCAATTACTTTGCTTAAAATAGAGGAACCTTAAAAATATATTTTTATTTTTTCGATTTGTATTTTAACTGCTAAAGTTCGTAAATTTCAAAGCATATATGCAAATGCGGGCTTCAATCTTAGGTAATAATATTTATTTAAGTTTTTAAGCTTTGTAGAAAATCTGATAATGAAACCCAAAGTTTTTAGCGCATTGGTATCTCTATAATGCTCTGCATTGTTCAGATGACTATCTTAGTATATCTAGAACTTTTACAATTTGCATTTCTTTAAGAGTTTATGTTATCATCCTGATTTTAAACGACCGTATAAAATTTAATGTCTTGGGGAAACAATAAATGCTTAACATGTTAAAACATATCAATAACAAAATATAGCATGTATGTAATCACAAATCTGCCTAGTTCTTGCTGTACTAATGTTGATGGTCAATTTCCATCTGGAGCATATATACGTTATACAAAAATGGTAACTGTTGGACGCATTACGAACCTATTCTGTCCAATCTCATCTCATTTACATCTAACATTTAGATAATTATTTGGTACAAAAAAATTCACTGCGCATTGTTATTATCTCACAGCCGCTAGCCGCTTGCACATTTCCGTTTCCATCCGCTTGCACATTTCCGTCTCATTTGCCGAGATTTACCCTCATATCGCCGCGTAAGATTTTTACACATCAAAAATGTGAAACAAGGAATAATTTTTAAATAAAAAAGATTTGAGATTTAAAAACATAATTTCCAAAGCTCTGACTCGATTTTAATGGGCTAATTAATACCCAGTGACCTTAGAAAATATAGCTAATGCAAATGATTTAACTGAATCCCACAGATGGTTCATCTAAAGGTACCATTGAACGATATATACTAGACTATTAAATTAAAAATCTTTGATTGCATGCTTGCGTCTATTATTTGATACCTTTGTGGTGCTAATCTAGACTGATGTATCGTAGATACCGACCGAACCTCAACCCTCGATCGGTAGTGTAATTTACAGGTGTGAATGTGACGGTTCTGCTATATATGAACAAGCGTTTACCTTACAGGTTCCATCTATGTTCTGATTTTCTACCTACTTGCCCTTCTTAGGTTGCTGTCATATAACTGTCATTATTAACCTTTTGAAATATAAGCAAAACTTAAGGATTATGTTTTAAACCGTAGAACATTAACTAAAGATGATAATAATTTCATTATCACTTATTGTAAATTTTAGTGAATATGCCTTGCTAAATTGTTAAATATCGTATTAGATTTTACTTTTTTATCAAAAGTATTATGGTTTTCAATGATTTAGGGTCGCTATGCATATGGCACAGCGTAGATGTAAGCAGAGACATTGGCCATCAAGAATGACACGGTAAAAATTCTCAAGAATCTTTAATACCAAAGAATAATGGGGCGAATGTTTTCTGGAAATGTGGAACTAGTTGATAATATATTATAATACAGAATTTATATGAGATTTGCTGCGAAGAAAATCTATAAAAGCAAAATTAGTGCGCTTCTACATGCATATATTATATGTGAGTTTGTGAGCTAAGTTACGTTAATTTTTTTAAATATGAAATGATTAATTGGCAACATTTGAGTTAATGACGAAGCTAACATAAACTAACCTAGTTTATTACCGACAAATCACCTTTTATATTTCTTTGAACTTTTCATATATTTTTTGTTTTATAGTTTAGTTTCGAAATATTTGCCTAAAAAATAAATCTTGAAATAACTACCGCTATATTCCAGCCAGACCCCAAGTGATTATAGTGATGGGAAATTACAGTAAAAATATTATGACACATTTTTGAGAATGATATGCGAATTCAGAATATATCTTATAGTATTAAAAAATAAAAGCAAAACTTACACAATTTTCAACAAGCTGGCATTCGTTAGCCATGGCTACAACAATGAAACCATAAGCCAAAAATGTCATAGTAGGTACGATCCAATTGAACATTTCCTAAAATATAACGTGTGAAAAATTAGCCCCACTCAGTTTCAAATATCATAACATAATATTCAACTAAAATTTAAAGTTTTAATGCCCAATATCCTTGAACCAAATGTTCAAACAAAAGATTTATATACTGTAATAGAACAATATATTGGAAAGCCATTATTTACAGGAAGCTGAATCTGATTGGATTAATTCGACCATGCGTGAAAAACTACTAATAAATATCAGGGAAATTAAAAAATAAATATATACTAATCATGCTAGGCCCTAGAACACAATGTGATAACAAAGTCTATATTGTAACCTTGAATAGCTAAGTATTATAATATACCTCTAGATATAACTAATTTAATACTGAAACATACTCCCTTATACAACAACAACTTACCGAATAAGCTGTAAATATTATATATAATGATACAAGAAAGCTATTTATGACGAATAACATGTTAAGACGTAGACTGCTCTTGCACATAAATTCCGAATATCTGGAAACAAATTTTTTGTAATAAACATACATGCAACAAAAATGTATAAGTAGAGTAGTATTAAGTATTGATGTTGTAGTAATTTTTATTTAGGTTTTCAGTATCATTTCCTTTTTTCAATTTTAATTTTTCTTTATGTATAACGTTTCCATGCACTCTCTTTTTTGTTGATTGGGCATACTTTTCAATAGAAAGATGCGCTATGGAATCTTCTAGTGTTATAGCACAAATTCCCATAATAGAATTGGAAATCACCGTTATACTCAAACTAGACCTCCAGTTGCCTGGAAACCACGAGATACGTGTATGACTGTATCGCAGCTGTGCCCAAAGATAAGTGCGATTACGTTTTCAATTTTTTTTTATTGCGCATGCATCATAATCAACGATTATCGCACGCTGCAGCGTGCTTAAAATGATGTTTATGATGCGCCTACATTTTTAAAGGTTGCTATAGAAACATTTGATCATGTCAAATGTGACAGATTAATATATTTGTCAATATATCCCTTAAGTTTAATATTTAAAACATTTTTGAGATTATGATGCATTCGTAATAAAAAATAGCGTATGATATACGTGTATAAGAGGCCTTTAAAGCCCTTGCGACTTACAAAACACTCCTCTGCGCGTCGTGTTTTGAAATATGTCGCGCGTGCTTTAAAGGCCCTCTTATACACTTATATCATAATATACTATTATTTCATTCCACGAAAAAATAAATTTTACAAATGAAATCGAAAACAAATATAGTTTTAAAACAATGGTACACTAAAAACTTGATCTGCCCGTTATCTAAATTATATATCACAACATCCGATGTCCCAGAAAAAAAAATTATAATTATAGGTCTGGCAAATAAGGAAATGAAATTAGGACAAGCTATGTATCAACAAGTAGTAAATCAAAAAGCGAAAGGTACTCAGTAAAATAGTAACTTTCTAAATCTCAATATATATCTGTTTGTCACAAGGGACACAGTCTGCTGCAGGGATATAAAACGGTACACAAACTTGAACAACAAAATTCACATAATTTTAACTTTAATACTACAAGTTATTAAAAATTATCTTATTTTGATTTTACATCGTCATAACCATACGTATCAGTAAAATATACAATCAATAATTATATAAATGTATATTTTTTCAAACTTATGTAATAATTAAAACTGCGTTAATACTTACTTAAGAATTTCCCCGTGGCGTCTTACGAAAAACTTTAAGTATTTGGAAGTGGACTGCTGATAATAATCTTCGTACAATAATGTAAAGTCATCAAATTGTAAATTTATTCTTATAAACCTAAGACTGTCCATAAGCATGTAAATTTGAAATTTTAAGTATAATAACATATAATGAGCATGCCATATTGAGGATATCATTGTAAATGCTGACATTTGAAGAATTACACATCCTACCTGGTGGAAATAGGACAAATATCCTAAAATAAATTGATTAATTAGTTTGGTTTAGTATAATTTAAATTCGTCGAAAATAGGAATTAGAAAGATGTAGAGTGGCGAAATTATAGTTATTTTCCTAACAAAATAAAGTTGAGAAAAACGAGCCAACCGCTGAACGAAACATCATTTCGTAGCCTGAAGCCTTATGTAGGCTTGCGTAGGTCAACTGCTCTGAACAAAGGACTCCAAATTAATAGGCGATTGGCATGAAACTTCCAATATCCACTCATAACAACGCCATAGCCTAAAGAAGAATATAGCTGCGAAACTTAAGCCTTTGACAAGCGCCTTTATCACTATGTAGTGGGGAGGAAATAAATAAATCTAACTTGACGTCAACCCCACGGCAATCTTTAGTGAAGTGAGCCGTACTCAAATTTTTTGGGACTTTATATACTAAAATTGTTACTCTCCCCTATTATTTTATTTAAACTTTCACTACAAAATATATGATTTATAAAATACTGCTTATTTCAAGTAGAGAATAACCAATTTTTTAACGATCCAAAAAACTGCATAAAGAGAGCCGGATATTTATTTAAACATTACACCTGAAAGAAATATTTAAAAATGTCTTTTGAAATGAAATTAAGAATGGCGAATGTAGATTACTTGTAGTAAGTACAGCATTCTTGAAAGAAAAATCAATTACCTAAAGAAAAATATAATTGAGTTACATATTATTTTGATAAATTACCATCAATAAAACAACTCATTTATGTAGAAAATTATTTATTTTTTAACGTTATAACTCACATATAATAAATTGAAATAAACTGAAATGAATATAACTATAATAGAATATAAGCTCCAAGATAACCTTCAAATATCCACCAAGATCTATACACAACAAAAGTTTTTTTTATATGAGAGATTATATTGCACAAGTAGTTACGGTTTTAGTTGTGAAGATCTGCAATAATAATTTTGAAAATTTTGATTTATCTAGTTGTTCTCTTTTAAGCTTAAAAAAGATCTTATATAAGTACATAATTTTGTTTTATATAGATTCTTAGCAACCTGCACAATTTTATAAACGTATTATGTACGATTTTGCATATTTTTTCGTAACAGCTTTTTCATTTTATTCACTAGATAAAAATATTGTCCAGATTATGAAATGAAAGTAAATTTTCAATCTGGCTATAGTTCACGAACTAGTTTATGCATGAAATGCACAATTACGCTAAATTGGGGCAACATGTACCGTGCGTTCAATTTATCTTGATAATATTTTGATTCGCTGTAACTTTTTTGTTTTTAAAGATATCAAGGTAAACAAAAAAGCAAATTGTAAGGTTGGTAGCCAAGTTTTTTTCTAAGTTACATATAAAACAAAACACTAACGATTTTCTGAAATATCAACCTACTCTATATTTTTTTAAATGAAACACCCTGTATATTACTACAGTTTTGGACTCTCTAGAGGAATCTAAACACATTTCGTAAATAATATCCTATACCTATCTTTAGGTGTTTACGAAATATTGACAGTTGAAAGTCGGCCATTTTGACATTTTGATAGGCTTTAAAATCTAAACCGCACGAGAGCAAAAAAACGGTTTGCATATTCCTGTCTTAGGTTTTCATGAGCTATCGAATGACAGTAATTTTGAATTTAACCCGCGGATAAAATTAACCGGAACTTTTAAACCTCCGGTTAAATTCAAAGTCACTGTCATTCGATAGCTTATGAAAACCTACGATAGAGATGTGCAAACCGTTTTCTTTGATCTCGTTCGGTTTAGATTTTAAAGCCTGTCAAAATGTCAAATTGCCCGACTTTCAACTGTCAATATTTCGTAAACAGCTAATGATAGGTATAGGATATTATACACATGTATTTAGATTTCACTAGAGAGTCCAAAAATGTAGTAATATACAGGGTGTTATATTTAAAAAATATATAGAGTAGGCTTTTATGTCAGAAAATTGTTAATGTTTTGTTTTATATGTAACCTAGAAAAAACTTGGCTACCAACCCTACATTTTGCTTTTTTGTTTACCTTGATATCTTTAAAAACAAAAAAGTTACAGCGAATCAAAATGTTATCAAGGTGCTGATTAAAGCTGAAATAATGGATATATCTGGATCACGATCGACTTTTACGAAAAACAACCAGCAAAAACAATGTTTTTGTACAATCCGAACTGTTTATTGTCAAACGAAATGTTTTGCACTTTCTTATCTTCCACATAACCACAACCTGGAAAATACTCCCCACCAAACCGAAAATTTGGTATCTCTAGATAGATACTAAATAACTAAGATAAGAAGATGCAAATCGTTTCGCTCTAAGTTAAACCGATCAAATTCTACAGGGGTTTAAAGTTACAACAATTTCAAAGTTACTATTTGAAAACAGTTGCATTTAAATGTAAGGAATGGTATTCGACATGCGACATGAAATATATCTAGAATTTTTAGAAGAATTCGAAAATCGGAAAATATGTCCAGCTCTTTTGAGACCTTTCATATTGAAATATAATTCAAAAATATTGTCAAACTAAAATCAAGATGGCTAAATGATGAAATGGTTGTAAGACTATTAAAAAAATTAGAAACAAGTTATTTCTATAAAATGTGTATACATATATATTTTATGAATGTTTCCATATTATTAATTTTCGATTATTTTTGGGCTCTTTAAATTTTGTAACCTATTCCGATACGTTTTAGTTTGTTTTGGTGCTTTGGGTTAGTTTGGGTTAGTTCAATCAGCTTTCGCTTAGTTTTAATTTATTTTAGTCATTTGAACCGGTTCCGATACATTATAACAAATTTTAATGTTTTTGGTTAGTTTTGGTTAGTTGGGTCGTTCAATCAAGTTTCGATTACTTTCGGTTCCGATACGTTATTACCAATTTTAGTGTTTAGTTTAGTCGCCAAAATTGAATTAAGCTGGGTTAGTTTTAACTTACTTCAATATTTTAAAACTATTCCGATACGTTTTAGCCCGTTTTGGTACTTTTAGTTACTTTTGGTTTGTTTTGGTTAGTCTTTCAATCAACTTTTGGTTACTTTCAACTAGTTCCAATTTATTTTAGTTATTTGAACCGATTCCGATACGATATAACCAATTTAAATGTTTTTAATTAATTTAAGTTAGTCGCCAAAATTCGATTAATTTCGGTTAGTTTCAACTTACTTTAATATTTTTAATATGTTACGATACGTTTTAGCATTTTTTGGTGCTTTTGGTTAGTTTTGGTTAGTCGTTCAATCGACTTTCGGTTAGTTTCAGTTAGTTTTAATTTATTTTAGTCATTTGAACCGGTTCCGATACGTTATAACCAATTTAAATGTTTTAAATTAATTAAGGTTAGTCGCCAAAATTCGGTTAATTTGGGTTAGTTTCAACTTACTTTAATATTTTTAATCTGTTACGATACGTTTTAGCC
>JAEQML010062410.1:0-24443 GCA_016904865.1 Pissodes strobi | reverse complement strand
CGCAATCGCTCATAATCCACAAAAATGTTCGTTAAAATAGATGATATTAAGTACCAAAGGAGCGGCTACGTGCTAACTGGGTATAATATTTGTCACAAACACGTATAAAAAATCGTTAGGTATTTTTCTCGGTATTTTTATGGTACGCGTTTGTTGACAACAATTGAATTCATTGTCGTAAGTACATAGCCAAACCTCAGGAGGTAATTCCTCGAGTGATTTTAAGATAAACATATAAACATATGTCCGCACTGTTTCCAAGATACAGGATGTCAAACTTTAAAAAAAATAGTTTTTTTTTTGTAAAAATCTTAATAAGATTCTTTTGGTCGATTTTGTTAAAATTCGGCAGTAGTGTTTACATTACAAGGAGCGAGACAAGGAGCTAATTTAGCCATAATTAATTATTTTTAAGTCCATTGACGTCCCGGAAGTCAGTCACTTTTGAAAAATCATATATTTTTTCAAATTCAGCAACTAAAAATACCACATTCCTATCCCTTGTATTATCTTTGTATCTTGCTTAGTTTTTGAGAAAAAAAATCACCTTTCTTGTGATATAGTCTAGAGGCATGTAATAAGTAGTGGTGTTTATTTTTTTCCCTAAAGAGTAAGAAAGATACGAAAATAATTCAAGGGACAAAAAAGATGTATTTTTAGTTCCTTAATCCGAAATAAATACCAAAATTAGAAAGAAGTCAACGGCGTACACTACCGTTTCTTTTCTTAAACTTGAACACTCTGTATTTTGGAAACAATGCATTTCCGGACCTATGTTTATATAAACTTTTCGTCCTAAAATCACTCAAAGAGTGAACTTTGGCCGCGTACTTAAATAACACCCTGTATAATACCAGTTCGTATACAGAGTATCCCTTATATACTGCTAGCTATCTGACATGAACTATACTGAACTGGCATTGGAGTGGGAAATCTATACAGGGTGAAACAAATTTGCTTCTCACCATTAGGATCTCGGAAACCATAAGAGATACGAAGTCTGTTATATGGGGGCAAAGTTGCGCAATTTAGGGGTCATCGATATGTCGTTGAGAAATTTAGAAAATTCCGACTACTTCCGGAGATATTCGTAGTAAACCGAAAAGCAGCTATTTCATTTTTATTTTTCCTGACTTTATTTGAAGATCTAATATAACATGAATTTAACATTATTATTTGTTTATAAGATGGCAGTATCAAATTTTAATCTGACATTTCGTGTCCGGGCCCCCATCATCAACTTCATTTCTTTAAATACGGACCTGGATTTTCTATTTAATTTATTAGAAGCCTTTGTTCTCCCAAAACCAACGATGTCTCACACTTACTAATAAATCAACAAATCTAGATTTTTTCCATAAGAAATAATGTGTTAGACAGAGATAGGGCAATCTCGAGGGCAATCTTTTCCGACTCGATTTCACTTATGAGAATATTTGTTACCGCTATTGGAGAAGTGTGATACATCGTTGGTTTTGGGAAACCAAAGGCTTCTAAAAATGAAATAAAAACACAGGTCCGTATTTAAAAAAAAAGTTGATGGTGGGGGCCCGGACACGAAACGCCAAATTTCAAATATGATACTACCGTCTTGTAAAGGAGAAAAAATGGCAACAATAATGTTAAATTCATTTTATATTCTCTCTTTAAATAAAGTCAGAACAAAATTAAAATAAAATAGCTGATTTTCGATTTATTACGAATATCTTTGGAGGTAGTCGGAATTTTGTAAAATTCTCAACGGGATACCAATGACTTTTAAATTGCGCAACTTTGTTCCATTTAACATACTTCGTATCTCTTATGGTTTTCGAGATCCTAATGGTGAGAAAAGAATTTGTTTCACTCTGTATTGCAGAAAAAATAAATTTGACGTTCCATTTAAAATTTGAAATTTGGCTATGATGGTAGAGAAATATCTGAATGAGTGGCAACACTGCCGATATCATTTTGAAATCAGGAACTTCGGATAATCCGAGGGATCTTAATTTTGTCGCAAAAGAATTTGTGGTTTCCAAATAAAACAGATACATCGTTGGTTTCGGGAACACAAAGGCTTCTAAAAATGAAATAAAAAACACAGGTCCGTATTTAAAAAAAAAGTTGATGGTGGGGGCCCGCACACGAAACGCCAGATTTCAAATATGATACTACCGTCTTGTAAAGGAGAAAAAATGGCAACAATAATGTTAAATTCATTTTATATTCTCTCTTTAAATAAAGTCAGAACAAAATTAAAATAAAATAGCTGATTTTCGGTTTATTACGAATATCTTTGGAGGTAGTCGGAATTTTGTAAAATTCTCAACGGCATATCAATGACTTTTAAATTGCGCAACTTTGTCCCGATTTAACATACTTCGTATCTCTTATGGTTTTCGAGATCCTAATGGTGAGAAAATAGTTTGTTTCACTCTGTATTGCAGAAAAAATAAATTTGACGTTCCATTTAAAATTTGACATTTGGCTATGATGGTAGAGAAATATCTGAATGAGTGGCAACACTGCCGATATCATTTTGAAATCAGGAACTTCGGATAATCCGAGGGATCTTAATTTTGTCGCAAAAGAATTTGTGGTTTCCAAATAAAACAGGGGTTTCCAAACTTATGCCAGACTCTGTATGTGTTCCACTGCTACATAAATAAATCTGACGTATATTTAGTAAGACATTCCACTGATACATCCCTATATGAGAAATTCCAGCACCATCAGTTTTAAATTTTTAATTAAGTAAACGATATTGTTGCGAGAAAAACCTACATATCGATTTTTATAAAGATATCTGAAATACATAATTTAAACTCGGTTTTAAAGATCATAGATAAAAATTATAATATGGCCTCCAAAATATTTTTTTTATTACGCATGCATCATAATCAACGATTATCGCACGCTGCAGCGTGCATAAAATGATGTTTATGATGCGCATACTTTTTTAAATGTTGCTATAGAAACATTTGATCTGCCCTTTTTACCTAGATATTTACCTGCCGTTTAAATTACTATATGTCAAAATAAAGGAACACATTTAAAAACAACATTGCTTTATTGTAAATAGTAACTACGTAACTCAAAAAAGTAAAACATTTTTGAGAATATGATGCACTCGTAATAAAAAATAGCGTATGATATACGTGTATAAAAGGCCTTTAAAGCCCTTGCGACTTACAAAACACTCCGCTGCGCGTCGTGTTTTGAAATATGTCGCGCGTGCTTTAAAGACCCTCTTATACACTTATATCATAATATACTATTTTATTACGCATGCATCATAATCAACGATTATCGCACGCTGCAGCGTGCTTAAAATGATATTTATGATGCGCCTACTTTTTTAAAGGTTGCTATACAAACATTTGATCATGTCAAATGTGACAGATTAATATATTCGTCAATATATCTCTTAAGTTTAATATTTAAAACATTTTTGAGATTATGATGCATTCGTAATAAAAAATAGCGTATGATATACGTGTATAAGAGGCCTTTAAAGCCCTTGCGACTTACAAAACACTCCGCTGCGCGTCGTGTTTTGAAATATGTCGCGCGTGCTTTAAAGGCCCTCTTATACACTTATATCATAATATACTATTATATGTACCGAACCGAGGTATGAACACAGAAGCGCAAATGCGTAAAAATAGTTTTTATTTAATATCCTTAATATCTTAACTATGAATATGAATCAGAGTATGAATCTCGGTATGAATCAAGACATAGAGGGGCAAACGGTAAACGAGGAAGACAGACAAGATATTGACTATGAAAATAATGCATTTGAGGATTTATAAGGTATTACTGAGTTAAATATTAAGGAGCAAAAAGAAACAAAAGGAAGATCGTTCTTTTCTAGGTGTTAAAGTCAACAAAGAAATGCTAGTAATGAAATCCACTCCTTTATTGGCTCTTTTCTAACAAGTTAGGAAGACTTTCAAGCGAATGGAGGGGGTTCCTTGAAAAACAAAAATAAGAAGTAAAAGGAAGATAAAATATCAACAAAGGCTCTATTGATATACGTTTGGAAAATTATTATGCATCAGTATGTTATTTACGGACATGGTACATTGGTAGAGTTGTAGAGGATGGATTGATAAGAGCTCCAACAAAATTAAATTCCTTAAAGTCGTCCCTCGACACCTATTTGGCCAAAAGAGAAAAATGAAGACATTCAAATAGTGGAAAATAAGTTCACATTATATGAGATATTATTCTATCTATTTCTGATTTTGGCTGTTTTTCTGACCTGCTATTTTTGAACTAGACCATTTTAAAGTTAATTTATTGAGGTCAATTTTGCGTATTAGGGTCATACTTACCTATGTTTTTAAGTTTTTTTTTGTATTTTTTGATATTAATTTTTTAAATATTTGTATCTATTTTGCATTAAAGCACAGTCTAATCCTAATAAGCTATGTTTTTTTCTGTTTATCTTATAATAAATTTGAAACAAACAACTGAGCATCAAAAAGCAGTGAAATAGGACACCCTGTATACCGGGTGACCGCGAGTTTACTAACCAGGCGTTTTATTTAATTATACAAAAAGATATCAATACGAAATATGGGGAGCTTACCGGAATGTCCATCAAGAGAAGAATAGGAGTAAAAGCAATAATTAATGGGTCATTTTCGATCCAACCAGAAATAATAGAAACTTTGTTATTTTAAATGAAACACCGGACAGATTTTTGCGGTATATTAACTATTAAACTACTAAAACTTTCACTTTCAGTTTACCTGTAGGTAATCCGGAAATGTTTAAATTTGATACTTTACCAGCATCCACTTAAATAATTTTAGTAGCACGTCCTGTATCCGAAACTATCATAGATAGGTATAGGGAGGGTTACATGACTTAGATTTTGATGAATAAGTAAAATCGAAAATAGCAAAAATATACAGGTTGTTCCATTTAAAATACCTAACACAGTTTCCATTACGTCGGGTATGATCAGAAGTGATTAATTACTGTTTTTACGCCTACTTTTTTTTCCTTATAGCCGTTTCTGAAAGCTCCCTAAATCTCAAAATATATATTTCTAATGACGTTAAAA
This sequence comes from Pissodes strobi, assembly GCA_016904865.1. Lineage (NCBI taxonomy): Eukaryota > Metazoa > Arthropoda > Insecta > Coleoptera > Curculionidae > Pissodes > Pissodes strobi. The sequence continues at coordinate 19,387 of JAEQML010062410.1, read as the reverse complement.
ACGCCTGGTCAGTGGTCAGTATAATCTCGAGGTGACCCGGTATACCTATATAATTTTTGAACCAAAACATTCAAGAGATTTCCAAAAGGCCACAAATAAGCTATTTCATTTAGATGTTACCTAAAATTATCCTGTTCACAAAGTTGTCATAAACATGAATCGATTGCCAGAACCATGTCTCTGTGCTCATTGGTTTGATTCATAATAATAATAAAATATAATAGATAAACTACCCTAGAACTTTTGTATTTCTTTTTTAATTTTTAGGATAGCTTTTAATTGGGGCTCAAAATTTGAACGTGGTTGATAATGTAAAATATTTTATCTCTATTGATGATTTTTGATTAAACAAAAATCCAGTCCATGTTTAAACAATTCTAATTTCTATATTTTCATATTGAAGAATATTTCTAGTTTCCATAACAAACCTACCTATAGTTCCCTAAACCCGAGCGTAAAACTAAGTATGCGTTTTGCAATTTGCAAGACACTTTAAAAGAACATGAAAACGCTTTCGCAATCTTTAGATATCCCTCGCAATCCTTGTAAGTCTTTCGCAATCCTTTGGGAGTCTTTCGCAATCCTTGGGAGTTCTTCGCAATCGTTGGAATTCTCTCGCAATCTTATACACAAACTCGCAATCTGTCGCAATCCGTCGCAATCTTTCGAAATCCCTCGCAATCTTTCGAAATCCCTCGCAATCTTTCGAAATCCCTCGCAATCCCTTTCTTTTCGCAATCTTGTCACAAATTTTACCCTAGTGACTACCCCCTCGGGTTGGTATGGTCGATGTGGAAGGGGTTGGTGTGGTCAATGTCAATGATTCCGGCTGAGATTGTTCTTCTGGATTGAGTTCTTCCTCGTTTTCCAAGCAACTTGTAGTTTTCTTCGGTGTCAATGTTTCATTTAAAAATCGTAATTGCTGTGCATACACATATGGAGTTTTTCTGCGAGCTCCTTGCCCCGACTTTCCTTTCTTTTCTTGCAGTTCCCTCGCATACCTGTCTCTTATATTCTTCCATTTCTTATGTAATAACTCGCCTGTAAAAAAAAGTTGTTTAGGTAAATATATTGAAATAAATTCATTGGAATAAAATAAACATAGTTGTTACAGAATGGTTGTAACAGAAACGATATTTCTTATGTGCAACTGAAATTAGATTTACAGGGTGAACAACTAAGAAAGGCGGCCGGCTGTCTCGGAAATCACTTCACTTTGGATATGTAGAAGTCAGCTAAAATTGACTAACCTGCCCCCCTCCCCCACTTTAGTTTTTTTCTCCAAACCGCTAGCACAGGGCCTTGAGATCTAGCACAATTTGTTTTAGAGCAAGCGCACGCAACATTTAACCCAAAATCGGCCATGTTGAATACGCCATTTTGAATTTTGAAATTCTGATAAAAAAAAATCATATTCCTTGTCCCCAAAAACCCCCATATACCAATTTTAAACGAAATCGGACATACTTTAAGTAGTGCCTCCTCCCCTACCCCTGAAAGGGGGGGATGTATAAACTTAACAACATTATAATATTGAATTGTCATCGGAACTATAAACGTGTACCAAATTTCCAGTCAATCGGACATACAGAAGTAGTTCTAATTCAGCTTGCAAGATTTGATTACAGACCGACAGATCCACAGGTGAAAGTAAATAAAAGCTTGTAAAAATATCAAAAAATCTAAAAGTTGTATTTTTACTTGCTTAAGCCAAAAAATAAATAATTTTGAAGAGAGTCAGAGGTGCACATTTGTATGGAACTTATTACCTTAGCATGACTCAAAGAATCACCCCCTAAAGTTTGGCCAGATACTTAATTAACACCCTGTATTAATGTTAACACCCTGCATAAATTTTCTAAAAAATAAAAATATTAAAATAATTGTACATCCAACTACTTAATTTACAGTTTCAAATCAAATCGAACAGATTCAATTAAAAAAATAGTTTTGGCCAACCGTTCCATAGGACCGCCAACACTGTGAGCCTACCGCCTATCTTAGTTGTTCACTCTGTATATTAGTTTGGGATATAACCTTCTTTATTTCTTTTACGTATCTAGGCACTGGCTGTTTTCTAACAGACATACACTACACATATCGAGTGCGAAGATCTACTGCCAGTGCTATTATTAAAGAAGTTTGTGAAGCAGTATGGTTTTGTGTAGCTGAAGCTACCATACCTCAACCTAATATGGAGAGATGGTTAGAAATAGCAAAAGAATTTGAAAGATATGCTTAATTTCCCAATTGCATCGGTGCTTTAGATGGAAAGCACATAAGAATTAAACAACCTGCCAATAGCGGGTCTATGTATTATAATTATAAGAATTACTTCTCCACTGTACTTTTTAAGATGTGCGATGCAAATTTCTGCTTTACCTATGTAGCCATCGGCTCTTAAGGAAAATCCAGTGATGCTGGGATATTTAAAAATTCAATGCTTTTTGACAAAATATTTGATGGTTCCTTAGGAATTCCACCGCCATGTTCTAAACGATTTCACCGGCCCATAGATGTTGACATAGATTTCGTGACAAGGATTATCAAAGCTGCATGCGTTTTGCATAATTTTGTCAGAACAAGGGATGGAAGGCATAAAGAGGTATTCATTGATGACAATATAACCCAAAGTTACCTGCAAAACCTAACGCCTGATACAAGGGATCGAGGAAACATGAGGGCACAATCGGTTCGCGACAAATTTGCTCACTATTTTTACGGCAATACATGAAAAACAATAATTTATCTACGTATATTAAATAAAAATAGCTTTGACTTATCTAATATTCTCATGCGCAAATACATCAGTTATTTCCTTCCAGCACTTCTTCCTCTTTAACCTATCGCTGTAGTCAGACTCTTTCATATTCCATATTGTTGGTCGAGCTTCTATTTCCCGTATTAATAATTGTTCGACATCAATTTTAGCATCCATAATTTCAATTTAATTACCAAATAAAGTATTTTGAAAACTTTTAGACAGTCAAAACCGATGTGCCTGATAGTTGCATTCAAAACAATGAAAAATAAACACCGCCTGAGCAATAAAACAGCTAGCGGCGCGGCGCATGCATCAGATGACGTGCCGAGCCGGCTAACAAGCAGCGACTCGTCAATCGCAGCCGTGTGTGGTTTTCCCCATTTGCAAAGTACATTATAATGCGCCGAGTCGGCGACCATGACACACACCGCTGTTTTTGCCGCGGCGCGACGCATGTATCAGATGACGTGCCGAGGCGGCTAACAAGCGCCACCGTGTGTGTTTTTCCCCATTTACAATTAAGAGCCGTGACACACACAGCGGTTTTTGCCGAATCGGCTGGCGAATCGGACGCCGACTCGGCGTGTATAATATACTTTGCAAATGGGGAAAAACACACACGGCGGCGAATGACGAGTCGCTGCTTGTTAGCCACTTCGGCACGTCATCTGATGCATGCGCCGCGCCGCGGCAAAAACAGCTGTGTGTGTCATGGTCGCCGATTCGGCAGCCGATTCATCACAAACCGCTGTGTGTGTCATGACTCTTATATTATACGCGCCGATTCGGCAAAAACCGCTGTGTGTGTCATGGCTCTTACTTCTAAGACCTTTTTTTCTTATTTCACTAAGATTTTTAAGTAACTTTTCTTCATCTTCTCTGTCGTCACCCATTAGGGCAACGTTAGAACTATTTTTCAACAATTAGTTCGCACTTAAAACTTTAAAAATACCGATTTATCGCAGGTCGTAAAATATTCACTTGCTGCTACTCTCAGTATATTTTACTGCACAAACAAATGCTCAATAATTGATATTATTATTAATAAATAATCGTAGCTACTAGAAGCCCATGTAAAAATAATTCAATAAATGTGTATGTAAACGATTTTTGGTCAACTGTATATTTTTGAATAATTGCATTCTTTCAAGGATTTTGTAAATGATGTATCAGAGAAGAACAGGTACGTAATGTGATATTCATAGACGAGTTTATTTATATCGACTAACATAACAAAATTACATCACAGTTAATATTTGGAGCTTTTGCTCTAGGTACTCTCTGTCTAATTCAAATCCACTTACGTTTTGATTGCGAATTGTAAGACATCACCTGCAGAAGTTAGTCGGCATGCCTCGACATATTATAAATGCTTTATTTACTGAGTATAATGACAGGCTTAAAATCTCTGCCCCCTTGTATTTTAATCACAAACCAAGCTTGTGTAAAAATATTTTTTAAAAGTTTTATAAATTACAGTTATCATAGGTAGATCTAATGAGATTTTTTTTTCAGTGCCAAAGTCTGGGCAGAAGCTTCTATCAAGAGTGATATACTGGATAAACCAGTTAAACAGGTGATGGCATATAGAATATAGACTATGCGAAGTTCACTTTGAGGAAAAGTATTTTTCTAAGATAACTTCTGCAAGAAAGCATTTGGTACCTGATGCAATTCCTACAATATTTGGTCAATATCTACAACGGGCATTTGAGACTAGTCAAGATTCATCTCAAGAACCACCATAGAAAATCAAGATCTTTGCAGGTAAATCATTATAGTCAATGAATAATTCATTGACATTAAGAAATTAAAGTATCAGTATTGTTTCTAATGGCACAAATTACTACAGCTATTTCGTTAGTCTAACCATTACGACTGAATTTAGCAACAGCATTTTGAATTCCATGAGTAGAAAAATTTTATTGGTCGGATTTATTATTTACAAATGAGTTACAAAACAGTAATCACCCTGATAGGTACTCAAAATTCAGATATTTCACCTCATCCTATAATCACAATAATTCAATAAACAATATGTACTTAGAAACACTACTGGTTTTATGAGTCATGTACCCAACAGAAAGTACCGACTGGTCAGATAGATAGTTCCAGTTTTTATCCGAGTTGTATTAATTGATATTTGTCAGACAATTTATTCGGTCTAACATGATATTGTTTGGCTGTAATTAAATAGCCTTGCCCTTGTTGTTGATACTGTATCAACAATATCTTTATTCTCATTATCACTTTCAGGTCCTAGTATTTCAAGAGATGAAGAAACAAAATGGGTGAATTTGGACGATATTCAACCAATGAACGTAAGAAAAGATAATCGCGTTCTACCTTCTCATCTTTCACCAACTATATATGCTGAAATGCGTCACTGTCAACCAGGATTACATATATAAGGCCCTTGAAATCAAAATGAAGACAATGACTGATAAGGATAAACACTGCATCCTTTGTCCTTTGTATCGTAGGCACTCAACTAAAGGGTGATAAACTTCCTACTATTTTAGAAGATTGTATTTTAAATTTAAAGTATATATATTCAAAAGTGGAAGGCATAGCAAGTGACATGGGCTCGAATTTTATTGATTTGAATAAATGTCTACCTGGTTATCTTATTTTGTGGAACAGGAATGCGAAACATAATTAATGGATCAAACGACTTACCTTAAGGAAGTTCTATCCAAATTATGTGAGCATCCCTGTTCCACAAAATAAGCCCCTCCCGCCTCACAACATCACTACCCTTTCGTCCTGTGCTGAATTAGCTACATTTATACAAATAAAATTCGTGTGGGGTTGCTGGACCTCCATCGGGCGCCTCCCCAGGTGGCGGATACGGGAATGCCTCCCAGATATGGGTGGTACCGGGGAAATAAAATACCTGGGGCGGACCAAAACCAGCACAACAGCGACCGACGGATATCCAGGTTAGGAGCGGCTGACCAGGGCACCCATTTATCCAGATGCACTAACACATCAAAGGCGGATGAACCAACACTAATATCTGGTCAACGGCATAGGATGCGAAAGGCAAGTCGCAAACCATCGCATAACACTTCCCAAGAAAAAATCAATATGGCAAGACGACATACTACTACGAACCCCAGTCCCTGCACGACCTTTAATGGTCAGGGGGTGCTAAGAATCACAGGGAGAAAAATCAAAATCGCTACATGGAATGTAAAAACAATCTATAGAGCCGGCAAGCCGAGAAGGAGATGGCGAGAATGGAATGGGATGTGATAGGAATGAGCGAAGTGAGATGGAAAGGAGAAGGATCTGTCACCACTGAAATAGCCAACAGGTTCTTCTATTCAGGCAAAGATCTGGCTCAGCATGGCAACATTAGATACGCGGATGACACCCTCATCATCGCAGAAACGAAAGATTAACTGCAGAGTTTAATGACCGCCTTGACAGAGGAAAGTGCTACAATGGGTCTAGATATAAATACTTCAAAAACAAAAACCCTGACTTTAACTCGAAATGCTCAGATACGTGATGCCAACATCGTTGTCAATGGCGCAACAGTCGAGAGTGTTCAGAATTACATATAAATAGCCAGCTAGACCACTCCAAAGAAATTAAAAGACGGATTGAGATTGCGAGGGCTGGCTTTATCAATAGGCAAAAACTGCTGTGCCACCCAAGACTAGCCCTGTCCATAAGACTAAGGACGTTAAAATGTCATGTGTGGTCTCTACTGTTGTACGGCTGCGAGACATGGGCTCTTAAGCAGGATGATATAAAGAAACTTAACGCATTCGAAATGTGGCTTTACAGACGTATGTTAAGAATTAGTTGCACAAGTATAAAAACCAATGAAGAAGTACTGACTAGAATGAATACTCGCTCCAACCTAGTCAATATGATCAAATACCTAGGACACATCTAACTAATTATAGAAGGTAAGATTGAGGGAAAGCGAGGTATGGGAAGAAAGAGGAAATCATGGCTAAGAAACATAAGAGACTGGACCAGCACCAACGGAAACGCACTACTACACAAAGCCCAAAACAGAGGCGAATTTGCCATATTGGTCGCCAACCTCAAACGAGACGGCACTTAGGAGGAGGATACAAATAAAATTGCAAATGTGAATAGCTATTTAAACATGCGATCCATGACTATACTCCTTATTATCTGAGATATGGTGAATGTTTTAAGTCGATACCTCGTACTTTAACGTAAGCTACATTTCTCTAATATTTTCTTGGTCATCTCCTCTTAGACCAACCTTTTTGCACCGTTTTCGCGCTACAAAACATTTACCTTTTGAGGAATATTTTTTAAGGGCAAATGATATTCAGTTCTTGAAAACACTTAGTAAATATTTAACAAATATTAGTACAAAAGATCGTACAAACCGAGTAATCGACAACTTAGTTCAGTGCGGAGTACCCACAAGGAAAACATCCTACTGACAACAAATGCAATCCTTCTCCGTCCTAGGTTCTAAACATAGAAATAAATATAATATAATAAATATAATAATAATAATAATAATAATAATAATAATCCGTGGCTGTTGCTGGTCAGCTATCGGACGCCGCCCCTGGCGATGGGGTACGCTCGCTAGAGTAAAACCTAGAGGGCACTGGGAAAATAAAATACCCGGGGTTAACAAAAACCAGATCCTTCTCCTGAGGCTAGCACCCTCTGAGAAGTGAGTTTATTGCTCATAAAACGAGAGGAAGAAGCCAGGGCGGAGAGGCAGTGACGGCTGCTACCTCTTCTCGGAACCGTCCGCAGGACCAGCCAGATAGGGGATCCAACGAAGCAAGTGGCGTGGTCCCCCGTACGAACACCACAAGGCCTGCTCCCCATGACAACCCCCTACCAGCCGACAATAACTTGGATGCTGCAATCCAGCACCCCGTCAGAGAGGCTACGCAAGGAAGGCGTATGCGCTGGTGTAAAGAGATTAACGTCGAACTCATACGCGCATACCTCCTCGCAACACGTAACGAACGAGACAGGACAGGATATAGGGATCGCTTACAAGAGAAGTGGCAAGAGAAGTTTCCGAACCTACAAATGGAGGCCCAGCGACTATCTGATCAGGCATGATCTGTCCTGAGGCGAAAGGCAATCTCTGACGCCGAACTTGATGCACTCAAAAAGGAGACTGCAATCGCACTTAACGCAGCTCAACCGGAACAGGCAGAGGATCTGGCTGAGGCAGCACAAAACAATAATGAAGCAGAACATCCACTAATACAGGAAGAGTCAGACCCAGAGGGGGCGGAAAGGTTGAAGAATGCTGTGCGTGCCTCTCTACTCAAATATGGAGGTATGGAACCCACCATGCGACCACCCATAGCAAAATTAAAATACTCACCAGAATCTAGAAAGGCAGTTAATGGGATGAACCAAAAACATTTAACCTAAAGAGACCCGACAACTCATTCATAAAAATCCGAAATCTTGCAAAAATATCAACAAAACGATTGTCCCGCCTCCTTATATTTTTATGTATCGTGTACAAACTTTTGTCAAACTTCGTCCCCACTACTAAATGTAGTATTGCCCGCCCCCGCCTGAACGAAAGCAAGGACAGTTCATAGACGTAGACTTTGAAAATGTGAGTCCATCATAATAATTTCAATAAAGTAAATACGTTTAATTTGAAATGATGGTATTATTCGGGTGCATTATTTAAAATATATTTATGTTTTATTTATAGTGTGTGGGTTAGATTGAGTTAGTTTGGGTTAGATATGGGTTCTGAAGGTTAGTTAACACAAAATAGTTATTATGCTGTGTCACGAAATTTTTCCGTGTCCTTGCAAAACCACTGCCATGAAACCAAAGAAGTATTCACTTCAAAAATGATTTAATAGAGGTTGGTAAATGACTGCAAACATATCAGATTATCCATTAATATCACATACATAGGTAAGTATTATAAAATATTAATTAATCACATCACAAAATGGTACCCACCGTACTACTGTGTTTCATTTACTTTTACGTACTTGTAGAACCTCAGATTCAGATGATAATAGCTGGAGATTTTGCATACCTCACACCGCAAGACCATCGTTACTTTGATATAAAGTTTATAAAAAATATTTATAGGAAATCACTCACGAAATAAAAAAAAGCTACACGTATCGTCGCGTCGCACAAATTCAGGCTTTAAAACGTCCATTTGGAACCAAACAAAATTGGGCGAAGTGCTATTTTGCACGTTTTTTAATGAAAAACATTAATTTATTCAAGTCGCGATCAAAAGTTGGACGGCCATCTTGTCACTTTTGACGTCTGTATTATTAGGAATCCCATTCAATACGGTGTCGAAATTTTTGCTAGTGAGCTTTGACATTGCACAATTTTGTTAATATCATAGCAATCAGTCATCAAAAATAGTGTCGAAAAGAGCTTCTTTTCGACACTACTTTGCGTATCGAAAAGACCTTTATGATACCAAAATAGAAATAGTATATTATTGTGCAACAAGTGCTGAAAATAAGACTTTTCACACGAATGAGATAGCTTGGTGACACGAGCCGTAAGCGGAGTGTCATAAAGTTTCATGAGTGTAAAAAGTCTTTTCAGCACGTGTAGTACACTATACTATTTCTACGACTGCTACATACAGGGTGCCCCACTGGGAGTGTGGTAGAAAATTACATGTTATATGGGAAACATTTTTATTATTGATTTATCAGAAAATTTTATTCCTAATGAAAGAACCTACGTGAGTAAGAGATTCTCGCTAAACTATAAGTAGGGGCACAGTCCTAAAATGGGGCCACCGGAGTGAGGTCCCTATTTTCCAAATATTTTGAAAAAGAGGCTCCGAGGGCGAAACCCTAAAATGGGGCCTATGGTACGGGAGTCCCATTTTTTACAGTTAGCAATGGAGCCCCCGGGGGCGAAGCCCTAAAATTGGGCCCCACGTCTTAAAAGGGGGCCCTGGTATAAAAGTTCCATTTTCTACAGTTTTGCAAAAAGGGGCTCCCGGGGGGTGAAGCCCTATAATTGGGCCCCCTTTTTTAGAGATCTGGTAATGGGACCTTTGAGGGCGAAGCTCTAAAACGGAGACGAAGCCCTTTAATCTAAATACCCGGAAAAGCGTGTTAAAAGTATACTTTGCACACGCCGTGTGCAAAGTATACTTTTCACACGATGTTTGAAATGTCCAGTTGTTAGTTCGTTTTTGTCTATTTTCAGGGCAGTCGTAGAAAAAAGTATATTCAACTTACATTTGCAATGAATGGTCATTGCATAATATACTATTCAGCAGCTAATAATGAAATAAAATTTCCGATAACTTATTTCCTGAATAATTTCAAATTTGAACACGAAATTTATGAGATACCAAAAATACGCAATTTTATCCCGATTTAAACGTTTTTGTGACACATGGGGTTTTTCTGCTCTCAATGGTTAAACGAAAAATTAAATCATACCACTACTAGCCTAAAAATAAATTGCTTATCATTATTTTTGAGACAAATAAAAAGGAACTGAAGCATACAAATTTTATTTAAAAACATATAAATATGACAAATATCTGGTTAATGACATATTCAAAAAGTAGCTTAATAACTATTTTCTTCTATTAAATACCTATTAAAAATATATTTTCATTTCATTATAAATGCTACTATCACTGAAAAAAATCTCCTAAATAAACTGGTATATCTAGAAAAAAAGATTAAATCTAGAGTATTGGCAATTGTAATTGGTTTATTTAGATTTGCTACACCAGTAAATTGTTAGGGTATTTCTATAAAGCTATTGTATTAATAAGTACCCGTATTAGGTAGGTATATAATATAATTAAAGTAGATAAACATATTTACAGCAGTGCCTTAACTGGTTTTGAAACGTTACCAAGTTAGTATACTTGGAATGGGGAAGAGCCGTCGGTCATCGACCTCCAATGCTCTCAATCTATTGGTGCAGTTACTTTACTACGTGCATACTATAAATATTTTGGGGGTAAAACAAGGCGGAACCAAGGGAAGCGGCATTGCCAGATTGACATGTAAGAACTTCAGAACCGGTTTTTGATGAATCAAAAATGGGGCAAATAAGTATTTAGTGTTATAATTTAATATGAAAAAAGTATGTACAGTAACTCGTAAACTTAAAATTTGGCAACGCTATATCTATCGACCATAGAATGTGCCTCAATGTTGGGGGAAAACAAAGAACCATTTGTCCCGTCTCTTCAGGTTAAATGTCTTTGGGATGAACATTATTCTACGGGACTTCGTGCAGCAGTGTGACACCCTGGAGAAAATTCACGAACTGGCCTACTGTGCCGCGGATGCCGTCGTCTTCTTGCCTGGAAAAGCTAAAAAACAGAGAACAAATATTAACAACGGAAAAACCACCCCATCCTGGAAAGAAAGACTTGAAAGGAAGATTAATTTAATAAGAAGAACAATAGGGAAACTCGACTCATACATCTCGAATCCAACACAACACAAAAAGAAACTAAAAAAAGAAATTAAAAACATTGCAAAAGAAGCAAAAATTAAAAGAAACTCCCCAGGCTACCAACAGGAACTGAAAACCTACGTTGATAAACAGAAACAAAGAGTAGCTGTACTTGGAGCTAGAATACGACGTTACAATAAACGCAACCGCCGGTTCCGTGATAACAGAACCTTTCTGGAGGACCCGGGCAGGTTCTACAGATCTCTTGACACCTCAAGCGCCGAAAACAAAGAAACATCACGACCAAACCCGCAAGATATGCTTACATATTGGGAAAATATATGGGGACGACCGGAAAATCACCAGGAAAACGCTTACTGGATCCAGGAGGAGATTGGCTGGAATAAAAGAAAACCATCTATGCCGAAAGTTCAAGTTACTGAAGCAGATGTTCTCAGAACTGTGAAAAACGTAGCAAACTGGAAATCACCTGGGCCAGAAAAAATACAAAATTACTGGTGGAAGCACTTTACTGCACTACACAACGCAATAGCCCTCCAGTTTCAGTCAATTCTTGAAAGTCCGGAACTAATTCTCGAGTTTCTCATGGAAGGTACTACAACGATGCTGCCAAAAACTGGAGATCTAAACAACCCCAAAAACTATCGCCCGATAACTTGTTTACCCACGCTGTATAAGACTTTTACATCTATACTTGCCCAGAAAATCGAGAAACACTTGACTGAGAATGAAATCCTAGCAGCGGAGCGGCTGTAAAAAGAGAGCACAAGGTGCCAAAGAACTGCTTATCATTGACTCAGTTATCACTAACCAAGCCAGGACGAAACACAGAAACCTATCAGTTGGCTGGGTTGATTACAAGAAGGCGTTCGACTCGGTGCCCCATAGCTGGTTGGCAAGAGTGTTGGATGTCTACAAGATAGACCAAGCTTAAAGTCCGCAGCCAACAGCAGGAATACCTGACTCAACACCTGCAAATCAAAAGAGGAATTTTTCAGGGCGACAGCCTGAGTGCGCTCTGGTTCTGTCTTGCTCTCAACCCACTCAGCTCCTTGCTGAACCGAAGTCCGTATGGATACAAGCTTGATGGACCGCGCGGACAAAAAGTGTCTTATGCACTATACATGGACGACCTTAAATGCTATGGAAATAACAGTGAGCAACTTCATAACCAAATGGAAATTGTCGCCTACTTCAGCAATACGATAAAGATGGAATTTGGACTCGTCAAGTGCGCGGTTCTCCACATAAAAAGGGGCTGCCCAGTGGCAGGAGAGACATTAAGGCTCATGGATGGAGTTGAAATAGGTCACTTATCAGCAGAAGAATCTTATAAATACCTCGGCTTCCAGCAAGCATTGAACATCAAAACAAAACTAATGAAAGACAAAATCAAGGCGGAATTTAAAAGAAGAATACAACTGGTTTTGAAAACTGAACTTAACTCAAAGAACACTTTTACTGCCATTAATACCTGGGCGATGCCGGTGGTGGAGTACACATTTGGTGTTCTCAAGTGGTCCGATACGGATCTGCAAGAAATTGATAGATTAGCGCGCACAACACTAACCTCATATAGAAGCCATCATCCGAGATCTTCTTCTGCGCGGCTCTACATCTCAAGGCATAGCGGTGGCAAAGGACTCTCCTGTCTGACGGCCCATCACCTAAAACAAAAAGAAAAATTAAGAAAATACTTCAAAAATTCCAACTTACCTATCCACGATGCATTAGTGCGCTCTGATAAAAATCTAACCCCTCTTAACCTAGCCCATGATGAAGAATACCATCACTCGAATCACGAGGAAGAACTAATAAAGGAATGGCTTAGTAAAGAAATCCACGGCCGATTCGCAGCAGCACTGCGCAGTAATGCTGTCGACAAGGAATTGTCTTGTACTTACCTCCGTCAGGGCTGGCTAAATCGGGAAACTGAAGGTGCTATATCCGCGGTGCAGGACCAGGTCGTGGCTACAAGGTACTACATCAAAAACATCCTAAGGCAGAGCATCCCAAATGATTTGTGCAGAGTCTGCAGTCAGAAACCTGAAACCATCCAGCATATCACAAGCGCATGCAGCGTTATTGCCCCAAAAGAGTACTTGAACAGGCATAATGATGTGGCGAAGATTGTACACAGCAACATCTGTTATAAAAATAATTTCTTAGTGGACATCCCACCCTATTACAAGTACAGCCCAAACCCAGTAATTGAAAATCATTATATTAAAATCTACTGGGATACAACAATAGTGACAGATAGGCAGATTGAACATAACAAACCCGATATTCTTTATAACAATAAGAGTGAAAAATGGGCCTTCATCATCGACTTCGCTGTGCCGGCAGAAAATAATATACAAAAAGCCTATGTGGAAAAAATTACCAAATATCAGGATCTATTACACGAACTAAAGCGAATATATTCACTCGAAAAAATCGAAGTCTTACCACTTATCATCTCAACTGGCCTTGTTGAAAAACGATTAGTGAAAAATCTTGAAAAACTTGGTCTTGGTCGAGATTTGGTGGGAGTCTTTTGCATGACTCCCACCCGTGATATTGGGAACCTGCCACCTTGTCCCTCGGTACGTCTTGCACGAAGGATAACCTTGACTCCTGTCCGGTTAGCCTTCAAATCTTTTCCCGAAAAGGTGATAAAAAAATAATAATAATAATGATAATAATAATAGTAATAATAATAATAATAATAATAATAAATGCTCTTTATTTCAAATCACTTAAAAAATACAGTTCCTTTACATGACACATGAAAAATATACAAAGACAAAGTGAAATGGCGTCAACAAAATGAAATACAAAGCGAAAGTGGAACCCTTATTTTTTATACCTGTCCAGAATAATCATCTATACAGTATGTTTCCAGTTCGACTAAAAATGCTGTTATTATAATTTTAAATAATTTAAGGCTATTTACACATTTAATGCGAGACGACGCGCGCGACGCTCTCAACATCCCAAAAATTTGGAAATATGTTCTTAAGATTCAAGAAAATCACCCCGGCTCCACTCAACAAACCAAGCAGAACATTGCCGGAATTCTAAAATTCGGTATACTCACTTTGCCAATTACTTTGATAGAATGATACCCTGAATGAAAACTGCTTGGAACGAAAATATGTACAGTGTAAGAACATAAATAAAATCTGTACATTTTAGCAACTTTAATGGGGAAGAGCTTTTAAGTTACCACAAATGGTGCACAAATTCTGAGAAGTAACTGTTTCTAGAAAAGAAAAAGTATTAAACAGACAATCATGTTAAGAAAGCCTTTTGATATTTTTTCAAATTCTCCGAGAAAAGGTCCAATAGAATAATTTTTTGAAATATGTATATTCATTTTACTAGAATATAACATGCGAAACCTAACAATACTTTTCAGAATCTCTGACTGCAGAGTGACTAAAAAGAAATGTCTGGAGAATCGCAACATGAGTGCACTTCCGTAGTATAACATCAAAGATCCGATCTCCCCCTCCATGTATTTATTTTACTCTCATACACATACACTTGTATTAGTATTGCCGAACATGGTTTCATAGGGGAGATGCAGGGTACATTTCCTATAAAAATAATAACAGGAAGTTAGGCGTCATTGTAGCGTGATTTTCGTCAAGTTTATGGTGATTGTATTAGATTTGCGATTTGAGGGTATCGTCTTGGGTGTTTCAAGAGGGAATTTCAAAGGGGATGTTTGTGAGATTTTTATTATGTTCTTATAGAAATCGAATAAGGGATATTTCGAATCATTACAGGCTGCTTATTAGGATGCACCATGACCATTTAATTGCGTTTTTTCGAACATATTTCTATTTTTGATAAAATACAAACTTTGTCGCGAACATTTAAAAAATCGGTATTTTCTGCTGATGGGCTTCATTTCTTTTAAGAGCTTGCAATTACAGAGAAACTGTTTTATGGTAAGGACTCGTTTTATAATTCACCTCTAAAGCATATATTTTAATTTATTTTGATTTGTTACTATGGAAGTGAAAAAAAAATTTTAAAATATTTTCCGTCGCAGATTTGAAAAGTGATGATTG
This sequence comes from Pissodes strobi, assembly GCA_016904865.1. NCBI lineage: Eukaryota > Metazoa > Arthropoda > Insecta > Coleoptera > Curculionidae > Pissodes > Pissodes strobi. The sequence continues at coordinate 4,126 of JAEQML010062410.1, read as the reverse complement.
ATTTTGAAATGTATACCTTTAGCTTTTAGATACAATTTTATTTATCTATTACTTTCTTGTATGCAGTTTTGTATTACAAAAGCTAAATATTTTTGAACTTATTATTAACAATTCTTGTTTTTCCAACAGTGAACAAATGAATACAGAACATAAATTGAGCACAGAAGAAAATTTTAATACAAATTTAAAGATCGATATTTTAATTATGGCACAAGATATCAAGATGAAGTTTTCCATGTTCGGTTGCTTGTTCTAACTGAAGGTACTTGCTGCCACTTGGATGGCTAGATATGTAAATAGAAAATGGAAATGAAATGAAACCTTTACTTTTTGCAAAAGTTTGTTAATATCGAGAATTTTAGAAACAGAGTTTAATTTGTCTTTTTCCTAGCTAGAATGGTCTTTGACAAAATCCATTTTTTGGCTATTTTTGATATGTTCATTTATTTTCACATTACAGGGCTTTATCAATTTTTTTTAAATTTGTATGTAAGTGAAATTACGACAATTCAAATTTGGCGTTTCCATACATTGTCATATAATCCGCTTTTGAAATTATGTCAGTCCTAAGAAAATCACAGTATCCTTTTGACTGCTGAAACTTTTTTCTTGGTTGTTGCCGTTACACTCAAAACTTTCATTAGATATGTAATACAATATCTTGAAAAACTAAAAGTAAGGAGGATCCTGTCAAAAAGTCAGGAATTCCAGGACGTTCACAACTGTGAATTCTGGTAGTCAAAATTGAATAGCACAATTGTGAATAGAATGACAATAATTGTGAGTACCAGGAGCCAACACTGAAAGTCACAATTGTTAACAGCCGTCGGTTCTTAATTGTTATAAATATTCATTTTACACAATCATTCAAAAAAGTAGTAATTTTTAAATGATTTTTCGTTCAAAAAGTGGCAGTTGTTTGCACTGGTGCAAATAGTATATTAAGATACTAGTTTTAAAAGACCATATTTTTTCGCACGAGCACGAACTTAGGAAACGACCCGCTTGCGGGAAGTTTCCTAACGTGCGAGTGCGCTAAATGTCTTTTAAAACGTGTATTTTATACTATTTTTTCTATTTTGCACGTTTTTTAATGAAAAACATTAATTTATTCAAGTCGCGATCAAAAGTTGGATGGCCATCTTGTCACTTTTGACGTCTGTATTATTAGGAATCCCATTAAAAACGGTGTCGAAATTTTTGCTAGTGGGCCTTGACATTGAACAATTTTGTTAACATCGTAGCAACCAGTCAACAAAAATAGTGTCGAAAAGAGCTTTTTTTCGACACTACTTTGCGTATCGAAAAGACTTCTTTATGAAACCAAAATAGAAAAAAGTATTTTTTGCCCTATGAATAAATAAAGTCTTTTTTGCACTCTTTTTTGTACTTCTGTAACACTAGTGTAACAAGCAATTTAAATGAATAGACAACACTTTACAATTAGTTATTTATTAACAAATCAACACAATTTAACATTAAAATGAACATTACAGTTTGAACAATTTCTTAAATTAACATAAGATGGAAGAGAAGATATCACTTGATTTTGAATAGATTCATCGTCAATTTGCCGATTGCTAGTTGGTTCAGCAAAAGAGGATGATGGGGCTTCACTTAAAGATACATCCATTACCCTCCCTACAAATTTATCTAGCATTGCAGAAATTGTGGGTCGGCCTTCTTGCTGTTCTGTTCTTTGTGAGGAATCGAATTGTAACATTTCTGCAGTTTTTGCAAAACTATTTCCTCCTACAGGCTGGACAGTATACTTATTGTTTTTGTAAAAAACAAAAAGTCTATTGTGGGGTGTTTGTGGCTACCAAAGTTGGCGCATTTTCAGTAACTATCTAGTCCCTTGGTAATAGCAAACGACCTTGGTTTATCGGTTTTTGTAAGTGGATTTCTTATCAGTAAGATATCATATTTTTGTTCTATGTCGTCAATGGTCATTTTATTTAATTCATCCCTTCCACAAGCACCGGCGACAACCTTCATTATTAAGTATTTGCTGTACGGGGCTTCATTCAGAAATTTGCGTATGTCATCTTTGGAAAAAACTTTTGACTTTTTTGGTCGATATCCCACTGAATTTCGCTTTAAAAATGCCATCAACTTCGAATAAGTTTTAATATCTATGTTTTCTGGCAATGACAGCATCGATTTTAACATAGAAAACTCGGACCATAGAGCTGACGGTTTTACTTCTTTTAATTTGCATGAAAAATATGGCAAACGGATAGTTTCCTTATATTTTTTGATTGACATTGCTTGGCAATATCCCTTAAACCTTGCATAAGCTGCTTTGTTTATCAGTTTTGACTTCATTGGGATCAGTCTTGATACTCGCCCCTTCAGCTTCTGCCCTCACATCATCTGAAACTTCTTCAGAATCACTTGCATTTTGCATTTATACTTGATTTAAGTGCAACAAGATTGCAATACAATTTGAAATTAAATTACGCACACATTTATCATATTCATTTATTAGAAACCCCGTAGAAACCCGCAAGCGTCAAAAGTTGCCATTTATATATTGCAGTGTAACAATACCATAGGCAACACAGCAATACCGATAACAATGAAAACATCTGCTGGTAGATGTAAATGACAATTTTTTTTATATAGGTACCTACCTACATATATTCTGGTCTTTAAATAAAATGATCCTATAAAAAATATTGTATGCAATACGTGCAAAAAGCTCTTTTTTAGACTTACGTGTTGTCAAACTCGACCTGCGGCCTCGTTTGACAATTTTCTAGTTTCGTGCAAAAAACTTGCACTTTTTACACTTGTTGCATAAATAACTATTTTAAACACCAAAAATACCGAATAAGAAAAATAAATTTTCCATCAAAAATTATGAAAATAATGCAGTCATTTATTTTTGTTGTGTACAGTGCTCAAATCCATCAAATTGATAATCTTCACACGATAATGACGCAGCGGCTCTTCTTTTCATCTCATCAGTTTCTGGTTCTGTGTTTTCCCACCTTTCATCCTCTTCTTCTGGTGTACGGTTTTTTTTTTTGATGCTGACAACATCAAATATAATTTGAACAAATTCATGTTTTTTTTTTAATCGTCATTTACCTATTAAACTGGCCTAATTTTAAAATCGTAGTGTTCGTGTTCATTTAAAGTTTCCTGAACTGTCCCGCAACTAACTCTCTTGTCTTGTGGTCCATACATTATAACTCTGACACAGGTTCTGATAGATTTTTTCGGATTTTCTTGACAATAAAGCGATATAATAAGATCCCTTTCTTCGTTTCTTTGTACTATTCTTATTTACTAGAGATGCTCCTTCTTGTAACAACTTTCTCGTATTAATTATAGTTGGTACAGATGGTACTCTCCAACTATTCTGAACACTTTCCCAATGCTATTCTCATATTCTTGTAGGGTTATTATCATTCTTGACATAAAGCTCGACCATCATACAAAAAATATCTAGAATTTAACAGAATTTAACAAAATTCAAAATCATTAAAAAATGTAGTATGCAATATTTAAAAAACAAAGTTGGCATGTGCCCTGATTTTTTGAAACATCATGTATCATTTATACATTAAAACAAAAGCATGTGTGAAAGCAGATGAAATCAAGCAACTTTTATTTGGATTATTTCTTCTTAATTTCAAAAATAATATTTCCATTTAAAGAGTTGTCTGGAACATTCTGTACTTATCTTTACTTTTGTCGTAGTCATAATTCATATCTGTATATGCATGAGTTTGTTTTTGGTATATTTCTAAATTATGTTAATTTATCATTAACTCAAAATTAATAATGGGTTGACTTGAATGTTCATAAATTTGTAGATAAGCACGAATCGTGCTTCGACGAACCAACACATGGGTACATGGCTTATTAATTAACGTCTTTCCACATAGCACTGCGATTTCTCAAGATGCCGACATAGGAAAGTTTTAATAAAAATATGGTTTGATAATGCCTGCTATGATCAGGCGAAACGTCACCAAAAAAGTATAACTTGATTTTCACAACATGAACCTAATACCCAAGAATTAACCAAGTAAATATAAGCTAATGGTTCAAGAAATACATCACATTATATATATACAGGGTGTTCCTAAATATCATGTACAAACGAAAGGGG
>MU193299.1:514-24443 GCA_016904865.1 Pissodes strobi | reverse complement strand
AAAAATCCCAAATTCGTGAGATTATTTTCAGTTCATTAATCCAAACCAGAGATAAATAAATATCTAAAGAGAGATTGCCGAATGATACGGAAGTTTTTAAGACCGCTTATTCATTGCGCATTCCCGAGGAGTGTTGCGTTTGGTGGCAATCGTTGAAACTAAAATTTTGAACAGCTTACCCACCTGTGAGTCAGCGTGACATTTGATTTGAATTTGAATCTCGATCAAAAGTGACAAAAGTGATAAAATATTAAATTATTTAATTTGTTAACAACGGGTAATACTTTTGTGCCTGTTAATATTTGCTTAAATAGTGTGGTTTATTTTTAAGTAAAGTTGAAACAATTAAAGCGTAAGTATAATGTCTCTGAAATTCTATAGTTCGCAGTTAATATAGGATAGGCTTACAGAAAATTCGTTGATTTTTTCCGCGGGAAACTTTTTGCTTTTTATTGTTTAGAGAGAATGTGGACCAGAATATCTATTGTAACTGGAATATGGCTTTAGAAATAATCGAATACGATATATTTCCGCTACCGCGGTACATTTCTTATGTCTTTGTATTAACTAAATATTTTGAAGACCAAGCAAATAATATTGCATTTCTATACCATACTTAGCTGATAGTTGCCGCTAGAGGATGTTTGTTCCAAATTATACAGTGAGTAGCAAATTTTTTGTAAAATTGGCGTTGTCCAGAATTTATTTTTACTCTCTCGCGCATATAGGGCTATAGAGAAAATATTGTAATCGTCCAAAATATCGAATTTATTTTTTTTTGCAAATCTCGACGAATCATTACCCCTAGAGTCCTAAAAACATAAAATTTTGAAAAAAAAATAGTTTTGTATATCCCCAACACCTAACTTAGAATTACTTTTGCACAATATGATTAGATTAGTGTCTAAATAGATAAATTCCATTAAAATTATTTGGCGCAAATGGTTTATAAATTTAAAAAGCAATAAATTTATATAAAATATGTTGGAGATTTATTAAATAATTACCTCTAGGTATCTCTAAAATATTTAGTATATCCCAACACCTAACATTGACATAATTTTGTACAAAATTATTAATGTAGGGTCTAAATAAGCAGTTTCAACTGAAATTACTTGGCGCAAAAACCAAACTTACCAAAAGTTACTAATGCATAGTAATACCTATTATGAAAAATGATCGGTAAATTTTTACTTTGCGCACTTTTCGAATTTTGCAATTTTCTTTGTGTGACATGTATTAGATAGTATTAGAAGTATTTTGTGACACTTTACATATTGCGCAAAGCTCTTTTGACGCCAAATATTGAAAGAAAATCACTGGCTGTTTAGTATCCCAATATATTTTAACGCGAAACACTCCTAATTTTACTTTAATTATGAAAATTTACTTGCAATGTTGTCACACTTGACTAACATTCCTGATTTTCAAGTAGCTAAATGTCTCAGGTCAGGTGCATATTTCAAAAAGTGGAACTAAAAAAGTACCAAAGTAAAGAGACAAGCGCGTTACGCGCGCCTGTATAGCTTAGTGGATGGTTTGGCCACAGACTAAAGAAAATCGGAAAACTCATTCCTCAGATACTTAATAGACCATCTTCGTGAATCACCCTGTATATATCTTTTTAATTATAAATCATTTACGCAAAATAATTTTTATCAAAAATATCTATTTAGATAAGTACTAACTTATTCATACTTTACAAAAATTTAGTCAAAATTTGGTGTTGGGGGGATATAGTAGTAAACAAGTACCAAGAAAATGTGTGTCTATGTGGGTGTATGTGTGTACGTCTGTCTGTCACACAACTTATCTCCAAAACCGTTAAGTCGAATTCGATCAAAATCGGTATTTGGAAGTTTCTGGTGAATATATCCAGAACTTTTTTTCAAGTTTTTTTCTCCTCAAAATTAAGGGTAAGTAGTTTATATGAAGAAAAAAAAAATTAAAAATTCTCTAACGATTTTATTTAAATTTTTTACATGTTTACCATTTAGTAAGACTAATCACGTAGATACTGCACCATTTTTTTCGGGAAAAATCGGTAAAGGCCACTATACCCTTCGAACAAAAATGGAAAAAAAATCGATTTTATCGATAACGGCTTTAACGATTTTATTCACTCTGTACTTATTTACCAATTAGTAAGGGAAATAATTATGCATTTGTTTAGTTTTCCTAGGAAAAATAAGATAAAGCCACTTTACTAGTGGAAACATTCACCTTCCAATTTTTCCTAGTTTTGTGGCGAAACTACCTATGTCCCATTTTTTTTAGTTCTGTGGCAGAATCATAATATGAGCGAGAGAGAAAGTATGTGCGGCCTTGCCGTACCGTCTGTTTAATGTTGTTTTCTTTTTAGTTAAGTGTTAAACAAAGTCTGACCCTGGCCAATTCGTATTCTTACTGATGTTGAAGTCCAAACCCTACTGTCATAAGTTGGATCCACACTGATTGATGCAAAACTCTTAGTCCTTATTTCCTGTTTGGCTTCCAATAGAAATAATGTAGGCGCATACTTTCAGACTAAAGTTGAAGAGATCGATATTCAATGAGAAAATGAACAAAAGTCCGAAATATTCGTATTATAAGGAATCCTCAACCATCTCTTGAGCCCCATATATTACGTAACATAATAAGTGTAGTATAGCCTAGATTATTTTTCTAATTTCTGGAAATCTTTTTTGCCGTAATCCATGTACAGAATAATAATCGGTAATAATTTTAAATAAAGTAATTGTGTGGTCAGAGACTAGTTTAAAAAAATGTAAATTTTTCGTTATCAGTGTTCTACACCCCTGGCTAATGGAGGTATAAATAAACACTTTTTTATTGTTCCTGAAAATAATTCGAAAAAACGCGAAGAATGGCTCTAGATTATGATGAATTTAAATGATAAATCGACTAGAATATATTTGTGTGGAGACCATTTTGAAGATAAAAACTTTGCAGATTCGTCACAAAGGAGATTAACTAGCTTTGGGGTACCCTTTTTAAAGCCTCGAATCAAAATTATCAGTGATATTCTAATTAGACTTCCTCACACTTCCCACAATGTTCCCCATATAACCCAACCTACTCCATCCACAAGTATATCTAATCCTTGTTTTATAGAAACTGTTCTATAAGGACTAATCCTCCTGAGAACCCACATTTCACTTTTTTTCGGTTTTTGAGGTTTAGATTAAAATAAAAATTATATATATTTATTATAATCAAATGTGTTTTATTTAACATTAATAAACTTCCCTATTTTATAATATAAAAAGGGAACAATCTTCCTTAAAAGAACGTTGTTTGTTTAACACCTAATGTATGCTTAAAAATTAAATTATACGTTATAATATTACAAAGTCGCATCACAAAACTTTCGTCAAAATTACATAATTATGCATAAAACCTTTGAAATATTTAAATGTGCCTATACTAACTAGGTACTTTGCTCCTAAAAAAAAAATATTTTTTAGGTACTTTTTACCTCTACGTTCTTATATAAGCTCTAAAGTTGTGTTTCAAATATCAGAAACACCTTCATTTTTCTATAGGGGCAAAACATAATGGAATATATTTGAAATAATGACAAAAACGGAAAAATTATATGCGAATTTTAATAAAACCGTATTCCGAAATTATTGAATTTGCAATTTTTACTGAATTTTCATTCCGACACATAATTTTTGGCAGATTTTACGGGTAAAGTTCGCCAAGAAAAATGATTCGGAATGAAAATGCATTAAAAATAGCAAATTTAATCATTTCGGATCACAGCTTAAATAAAACAATAATTTTGAATATGGCGCCATACAGTCGGTAAGGAAATAATTTACATTACCGACCCATAAACACAAAAACAGTTATCTGTAATACCGATCAACCCATATGTAATTCCTCCCGAGGATACTGGCGGCGCTAGTGAAAACTGTCTTAAAAGAATATCATTGATTCGGCAATCTCTATTTTATATTTTATCTCTGATCCAAACCCAATACTAGACTTGGACTTGTTTGTTTGGTCCCCTTTTCAAACTAACCTCAAACTCTTCCTAATTAAATTTTTCTTCGTTAATTTGATCTTGCCCTCTGCACCTGGTAGGACAGTTTGCCAGGGCATTCTGTTGTTCTTTTTCCTTCGGTTTAGCCCTAGCATGCCACCTAATGAGCCCAATGTATTATTTCACTTCACGCATGACCCTTCGCTCGCTACGGGGGGCTCAAAGAACAGGAACTAATCCAAGACATGCCCAAAATTGAGAAAAAATGCTTTTTACATACATAACCTTCAAAAAAATATTATAAGAATTGAACCCCGGGCCGCCGTATCACAGGCCCAGCATTTAACCACTGAACCACCAGAGCACTGCCAGACAATTTATTGCACCGCAAAGACATCGGTAAACTGAAGGTTCATCAGGTTCCGTACTGGGTCTAGCTCTCAATTCTTTTTACATATTCGATACAAGTAAATATATAAAAACTTACCTTTAAAGATCTCATAATATAAGAATATCTATGTTACTGATCGAGCGCACATAACAAGCATCATCATAAGTGGGCGTTGTTTGATAAAAGAACATTTTTTTTTATAGGTATCAATGCTTTCCCAACTTGCAATTGTAGCCCGTTTGAAAAACTCAATCACATTTTTTTCAATGCGAAACTAATAAAATCTCCCACTTAGATTTGTATAAGGTTTAGAAGGATTATCTTGCCTATTAACATACTACAGGGTGCTACAAATTTGAGTGCATCATACATCCCCATGCATGATCTCGGGAACCGTAAGAGTTATGAAGTCGATTATATTAAGGCAAAGTTGTGCAATTTGATGCCCAACATGATGCAGTTTTGAAATTTGAAAAATTCCGAATAGTTCCGGAGATATTCGTAAAAAACCGAAAAGCAGCTATTTTATTTTTATTTTTTCCTGACTTTATTTGAAGAAATAATATAACATAAATTTATATTATTATTATTATTGCCACTTTTTCCCCTTTATAAAATGGCAGTATCAAATTTTAAATCTGAAGTTTCGTGTCCGTGTCAACTTCATTTTTTTAAATACGGACCTGGATTTTTTATTTCATTTTTATAAGCCTTTGGTCTGCCAAAACCAACGACGAATTACCCGAGAAGAACAGTTTAGTATTCTCGGGTATTACACTTGTCCAATTGCGGAAACAAATATTCTCATAAGTGAAATCGGATCAGAAAAGATCGCCCCATCTCTGTCTAACACATTATCTCTTGGGGAAAAAATCTAGATTTGTTGATATATTGATAAGTGTGATACACGAGAATACCAAACTGTTGAGAAGCGACAGCCGGCGGCCATGATACAAAGAATAGCAGGTATGCAAATATATTATAAATTTGCAGATATGATATTGCGCACGCCACGATCAGCTGACTCGCTCCTGTCGACGTCACAATGAGAGTTGCCGCCATTAAAATCCACCGGTTTACAAGGGGACTTTCATGATATTTTAAGCTTTGTTTATTTTGCCGTATATTTTGTGGTGTTTTGTCAGCATTTTACGAGATTTGTGGCATTTAAGTTGAATTTGGAGACTCTTTAGCGTAAAAAACTTAAAACAAATCAGATTATTAAAACTCTTTTGAACTATTAGTTAGTGTGACTTTAGTAATAGTGACTTTGTATGGACAATAATAACATTATTTTGTTGTTTTAAATGCTATATGACGTATAATAAACAATTAATTATATCTAAATATCATGCATTTGCCAAAAAGTGTAAGCCACTCATCTACAGCAACTATAAAACATTTCTTGAACTGTTGTGATTCTCATTGCTTGTGTGTTGTGTGTACTCTTGAATTTTTCTTATTTTTTTTTTAGTTTTTTTCCTTCAAACTTTTCATCCTTCACATTGTATCTTTTAACTTTAGTACATGCAGGTTGTAACATAAACATTATTTTGACATTATTATAATATAAGAAAATAATTTTCCGACTAACATTTTTGCACATACAGATTGCTAGTAATCTAGGTGCAATAACCTATTTAAGTAGCTGAAATTGTAAATGTTGCAATTTATTGTATTGTAAAACTATTGTAAATTATGTGAATAAACTGAGTAAAACTGAAAAAAAAAATTATTGAGCAAGTGATTAAGACAACATTAATTTGTGATTTTTAGCATTTTTAAGGTTAGTTATCCTTCGCATCTCCGCCATCCCTCATTACACTTTGTAGTATACAACTTTTTCCCAATCGGTACAATTTTTAAAGAAGTTATCTAAAAACATGGTGATTCAGCCGACCCTGGCTAGCCGCTCGAGCTTATCGCCTTGATGCCTCATTACAATTTTGTACCGGTCGGTGACAAGCAAGAATACGTAAATCGGTTCTTTTTTTTGGTTTTAAGAGGAAAAATGCCTAGAAATCGTATTTCTAGTATAGTGAAGTGTAAAGGTGGATTCTCATGCGTCCGATATCCGACGATACGATGATCCGACAGCGTTTATATTGGTTACAATATTCGTCTTCCTATTGGTTGGATTGACATGATTTTCGTATCCGAATTTAACAGGCAATTTGACATTCTACGTTTTCTTTTATAAACAAACCTGAAGTAATAATTTTGAATGAGACACAGGAGAACTTTCATTTATTCAACACAGTTAGAGGGACTCAAAGATAAGTTTTAACCGACAAATGTACCATGATCTTGTCCTTCGTACTAAACTGAAATTACCTTAATATAAGTGCAAATCCATTGTTTATATAATCCTTATACAATGGCAAATCTCTCGCCAGCAAAAATCGATTCATGCACACGATTGGTACGGGTTAAAATTAATGAATATATTAATAACATTAGTAGATTTTGAAATTCTCCCTACCAATCCTCAAATAGTTCAAACATCTGTCCTGATGGGTTACAGTCTCATTTCCTTTTATAAATTATGTTAAGCATTTTGCTGTGCTCGATTTTTATAAGTATTCGGAACCCAAAATCTTTTACTTAGATTGATTTGTTAATATGTAGTAGCAGACGCAGACGGGATACATATAACACATTATATAAATATACAAAACAAATAAAAAGTGAGGTTAAGAAACACACGATATCGGACAAAAGTTAAAATAATTTTAACTCCATACGACATCGGATGATTTTAAAAATATTCGGATAATAATTGGCGCCAAAACATTCTGACCAATAGGAGCTCCGTCGGATCATCGTATCGTCGGATATCGGACGCATGAAAATCCACCCTTAGTGATACGTCTTGCTCGCAAAGGAGGCGAAAAAAGGGGGCAATATTCATCGGAAGAAGCGAATCAGGAGGTGAGTCCATATAAGATTATATGTCAAAATTTCAAATATACATAATTAACTGGTTATCTTAAATATATAAAACAGAATCTCTCATATAAAAGCAAACTAAATGTGTATAATACTAAACTGAGTATTATGAATAAATATGACACTTGTAACCCTTATTTTTTTACTTAATAAAATTGAAATGGTAAATACTCTCAAACTTCTAAAACTAACTATACTTATTAGAATAAAATAGAGTGCGAACGGGTTACAGTCAAAAATGCGAATGAAGCAGTAAACAAATATTAAATGTGCTCACTGCGATTTGAATTATACTAACAAACTGTTATTTATATACGAGGGCATGACAAAACATTGTTACATTTATTTGTCGTCTGTGCACAATTACACAGAATCAAACAATATATTCGGAATTGAAATATATTATATCGAAATGAATATAAGTAATAAGCAACAGTTAACGATACGAGCTATTCGAACCGTTCTCTAGTAATCTCGTATAATCGTGCATCCTACCAAAGAAATACTATTCAATCACAAAAAGTGTTTACATAACACAATCAAGAGGAGGAAATATATACCGGTCGGCCTGCACATTTATTAATGTTTTACATAGAATAAAACGTTTATACCATATAAAGGAATATAAAAAACAGAAACAAATGGTTATAATGCCTTCGTATCATTCGGTTTTTGATATTTGATCCCCGTATTGGATTCGATGCAAATATTGCAAAACAAAAAAAAAGTTATATTTAATTATGATCCACTGACTCATACTGCAGATCTATATGAAAATTTAAGAGTATGGCAATTACATAAGGTATTAAAATTTGAACAGAATAAACTTATTTACAGGATAATAAATACAACTCAAAATTAAAATATTATCATAATATTTTCAAAGGATATTCATAGCCACAATACTAGAGAGTTTATAGGAAATCATACTGTTATTATTACTAAAATGCAATTATCCTCAATACCAGTGTTCAAAAACACTGTCTAGAGGAATAAGAACTATGTATATTGTAATTATTGCTATTACTGTATTAACAAATACTTTTCAAAAAAAAAAAACAAAAATTAAAAATTTTGAGTAAGTCGAAGAGTGCCCTTTTCTCACGAAATTAACCTCTAAACACTAGCCACAGAGGCAAGCTGACGCATAATTTACGAGCGACTAAATTCCAAGTTGGGTATTATTATAGCTTTGCATGGCCCTCTGTTGGCTTCGCTCGCAACGGAGGCTCAATCAACAAGAACTAAAAGTGTTAACCAAAACTAACCCAAAATTAAGGGAAAAATGCGGAATGTTATCGTTCGGCTTTGTCGAAGCAATGTATTACCGGAACGCATTATTTTTAAACAATTCGTGTTGACATGAGCCGTCCGGTGAGGGAAAAAATTGGAGTAAACATTGCTTGCAGGAGATGTTAATAAATAATAATAATAATACCTATTTAGAAATTCGCATTTGCAGATGCGAATAACTAACTAAAATTGGCCTTCACATTTGCAGATGTGAAGGGCCCCCAACAGCCTCCACCCCAGTAGGTATATTATGTAAAAGTAGTTAGAGGCACACTATATCCCTACATTTGCCGATGTAAAGGATATATGTACTGACAAAAATAAAACGGTATAGTGCTATGTATTTGCAGATACAAAAACAAATAACCACCATACTATTGCAACCCTCTTACATAAAATCATTGCATTGGATGTAGCGAATCATTACACTCTTGGTTTCTATTCAAAACAGAAATTACAGTATTTGCAGATACTGTAAATATGCTAAAAAATCGTTGCATTTGCAGATGCAGTCGAAAGCATACCCAGGGTTAAGCAGCAAGCAAAAAGGTGAATAGTTCGTTGTATTAGCAGATACAATCGATCGTATTCACTGTCTGCAATTGCAGTTGCAGATAGTGAACATATTCATGAACCTATTTTTCTGTTCAAAAACAGAAATTGCAGCATTTGCAGATGCTGTAAATAGGCTAATAGATCGTTGCATTTGCAGATGCAATCGATATCATAAGTAGTAACAAAGTAACGACCACCTAGCTGTGTAGGTGTAGGCATAAAAAAAGCAACGAAATCACACCTGCGAGGCCAGAACTACATACTTAGATGGGACAATTACTTATTAAAAGGACTAAAAGAAAAAAAACAGACAGTATGATAGAGAAGTATCCACCAGTTGCCAACTGCAATGTCCTCAGACCATCAAAATTAAATCTCGAAGAGAGTTCTAAATCCTGCCAAGACAACTACTGTATCAATTACAGAAACAACTATAGTCCGTGGGATTAGTGCCTTAGCCCTCCCTTTCAATAATTTAATTAGCCAACCGTCTGAACTAGAATTATACGTTCAAAATAGCAGAAATTAAAGGTAAACAGTTCAATAATAGAGTGGGTACAGGATTATAAAATCCCTTTCAATAGGACACCACTCCGGTTAGCAAAGTAGAAGACTACATAGGATGGCAAAAAATGTAATTTCAAAATACGCATTCTTGGGGAAAACTGATCTCTTAAAGATGCATATTTCCTTATCCCTATGCACAGTAGTAAAAAAAAAATGTTAAGATTCGTTTTTTGCAACGTACTATACCAATTTAATTGTGTTTCATTTGGTTTATGTACAGCTGCATATATTTTCACAAAACTGAAACCAGTTGTAAGATATGTAAAATTAAAGGGTATAAACACTGTACTCTACTTAGACAATTGGCTAGTTATTGGTAATTCAAAAAAAAAATGCTTAAAAGTATAAATAAAATTACATAAACATTACAAGATTTAGGTTTTATATAAATTCCGAAAAAAACGTAGTTATTCCCCCGCAGCCATGCTCACTTTTGGGGTTTATACAAGAGAAAAGGGACCTACTGGCAGAACAGTCTATTATCTTTACCCTGAAAAATACTTACTCACATCTCCTTGCGAAGAGAAACAACCATTGTGGAAATTTCTCTGCCTGTAGGGAAATTAGGAAGTTTCCTGAGAAATTAAACTGATTATTTTTTATTGCAAACTATAGAACAGTGAAAAAAATATATATATCGATACGTATTTTTTTATTTCCACTCAAGGTGAATATTACAAGAGCTATACCAGTTTTTAGTTTTGTATATATAGATATACTATGCATGGTGTGACGTAACAATTTATGTGTATTATGACGTCATAAGCACATCTCAAGGCGTTGTATCTGCCTCATTTTTCGGCTTAGGGAAAAAAGAAAAAACACGTATTCACTTATTTTTCATGGGCTATCGAAATCAGCAATAATAAAATTAAAAAAAAAATAAAAAATTGATGAAACTTCCTCATTGTCAGGAGAGCTTTTCTATAACAAAGCGTACCTAATGAAGCGATAAAAGTGATTATTTCTTCATTGACAGATAACTCCCTCAAATAATACGGAAATACTTACAATAAATAGGGGAATTTCTGTTTTTCTAAGTGCCAACAAATATATAATAAAACCGAAAACTTATTCTTGAGCTCCTAAACATTCAATTGTCTTCGGAGTCATCCTACTCAAACAAAAGACGAAGCGGTTATAAAAGGGTTTCTCAATGGAACATTTAACATAAGACCCCCAAAATCAAAATACTCAATTACTTGGGATTCCTATCCAGTTCTACAGCGCTTAAAGAGCAGGTACCCTCACGAATTCTTAAATCTACAAATTTAGCTTTAAAGCTAGTAACACTCTTAATACTAATAACGGCACACAAATCATGGACAACCCGGAAGTAAAAATAGGCAATATTTTTAAATATGAATACATAATTGAAATCAGATTCCCGGATAAAATAAAAGCAAGTGGCTTAAACAGGCTTCAACCCAGTATGACATTACCTTACTTTATTAATTAACCTGAACTATGTATGGCCACACTATTAGAGACTTACATAGAACGCACAAAAGGAAAAAGGGTGCTACCAGTCAGTAAAAGGTGAATAGTTCGTTGTATTAGCAGTTACAATCCATCGTACCCTCCACTGTCTGCAATTGCAGTTGCAGCTAGTAAACATACCTATTTTTTGTTCAAAAACAGAAATTACGGCATTCACAGATACTGTAAATATGCTAATAGATCGTTGCATTTGCAGATGCAATCGATACCACAAGTAGCAAAACCAAACAAAATGTAATACTCACTCACAAAAAGCCCTATCACCCAGACAGCAGTCAAACCATTAGCAGATGGGTCAAGTTAATACTAAAAGCCAGCAGTATAAACACGGAAATCTTTGGGGCACACAGCACGCGACACCGGGCAACTTCAGCAGCTCAAAGAATGGGAGTTACATTACAAACCATTCAGAAGACAGCTGGCTCGACAGAAAAATCAAAAGTATTCTCGAAATTCTATAAAAAACTTGGCGTGGGTAATCCCACTGTATTGGCATCTTGTTTATTGAACCATAAATTGATATAAATATTAAGCTACAATTATAACTTACTTACCAACTTGTTATCATATTGCATAAGAATAGTGGTATAGTATTAAAAATAACTTAAAGGTTAATATCAGTTAAGCGTTAAACATGATATATGTACCTTCATATGTGTGTTATTAAATCTAATGGTTATAAATTTGAATTTTAGTTTATAAAAAGAACCTTACAAATCTAGGACTACAGAAAAATCGCAATTTTTAGTTAATGTAGATTACATCGCAAATACTTTAAACATCTACAAAGTGTAATGAGGGACGGCGGAGATGCGAAGGATAATTACAAAATCAATCGACTTACCTGTAAGGAAGATCGGTCGGAATTATCCGAGCATCTCCGCCGTCCCTCATTACAAACTCACCCAGTCTTTACCTTCTCCCTATGACCCCAAATGCAATGTAATCAAAAATCTCACAAACCAAAATTGTAATGACGCATCAAGGCGATGAGCTCCAGCGGCTAGCCAGGGTCGGCTGAATTACCACGTTTTTAGATAACTTCTTTAAAAATTGTACCGATTGGGAAAAAGTTGTATACTACAAAGTGTAATGAGGGATGGCGGAGATGCTCGGATAATTCCGATCGATCTTCCTTACAGGTAAGTCGATTGATCTTGTAATTATCAATGAGATTAGAAGAAATATTTATGTAAATTATGTTAATAACAACACCGTCTATAGATATTCTAATAAGTCCGCTCACTCGAGCGTGCCGCGGAAAATTTCCCTCCTGCCTGCGCCAATCCCTCACCCATCGGCATTGACATTGACGTGTGTCAATGTCACGGCTTAGCCGTGACTCAGTTTTCGCAAGTACTTCCGCGATCGGATGGTGTGAATTTATTTTTACGGAATAGTTTTCGCACGATTTACGCTATACGCTATTTAAAAAATATATATGGTTAAGATGGCTAAGGGTAGTTTTTCTTATTGTTCTGTTGATGAACTACACGTGATCTCTCCTTCTTTCTTTATGAGACGAAGTGAATGAAGCTAACCGATAGTTGATTGGATGACTAACCCAAACCAACAAAATCTATTAAAATTGATTATAACGTATCGGAACCGGTTCAAATGACTAAAATAAGTAAGGCTAAATGAAACTAACCGAAAGTTGATTGGATGACTAACCCAAAGTAACAAAATATATTAAAATTTATTATAGCGTATCGGAACCGGATCAAATGACTAAAATAAGTTAAGACTATGTAAAACTAACCGAAAGTTAATTAGAAGACTAACCAAAATAAACCAAATGTATTAAAATTGATTATAACGTATCGGAAACGGTTCAATGTCTCAAATAAGATGAGACTAAGTGATTCGACGACTAACCCAAACTAACCGAATCTATTAAAATTGATTATAACCTAGAGGAACCGGTTGAATTCACTAAAATAAGTTGAGGCAAAGTGAAACTAACTGAAAGTTGATTCGGGGACTAACCCAAACTAACCAAATCTATTAAAATTGATTATAACGTATCGGAACCGGTTCAAATGTCTAAAATAAATTGAGACTAAGTGAAATTAACCGAAAGTTAATTCGACGACTAACCCAATCTAACCAAATCTATAAAAATTGATTATAACCTATCGGAACCGGTTGATATGACTAATATGAGTTGAGACAAAGTGAAACTAACTGAAAACTGAATCGGCGACTAACCCAAACTAACCAAATCCATTAAAATTGATTATAACCTATCGAAACCGGTTGATATGACTAAAATGAGTTGAGACAAAGTGAAACAAACTGAAAGTTGATTTGGCGACTCACCCAAATTAACCAAATCTATTTAAATTGGTTATAGCATATCGGATCCTGATCAAATGACTAAAATAAGTCGAGACAAAGTGAACCTAACCGACAGTTGATTCGACAACTAACCCAATCTAACCAAATCTATTAAAATTAATTGTAACCTACCGGAACCTGTTGAAGTGATTAAAATAAGTTAAGACAAAGTAAAACGATCTGAAAGTTGAATAGACGACTAACCAAAACTAACCAAATGGATTAAAATTGATTATAACGTATCGGAATCGGTTCAAATGACTCAAGTAAGTTGAGACTAAGTGAAACTAATCGGAAGTTGATTCGATAACTAACCCAAACTAACCAAATCTATTAAATTTGATTATAACCTAGCGGAACCGGTTGAATTCACTAAAATAAGTCGAGACAAAGTGAATCTAACTGAAAGCTGATTCGGCGACTAACCCATACCACCCAAACCTATTAAAATTGGATATAGCATATCGGAACCTGATCAAGAGACTAAAATAAGTTGACTAAGTGAAACTAACAGAAAGTTGATTAGACGATTAACCAAAACTAAACAAATGTATAAAAATTGATTATAAAAACGTATCGAAACCGGCTCATATAAATAAAATGAGTTGAAACTTGAGAAGTATTTACTTGAATCATGTGTCCTGTGCTACTCGCTACGCGCGTGTCAGTAACCCATATTAAGCAAACATAATCGAAACTAACTTTAATGATTCAAACAAGCGCATTGAGACGGGGGCGCTACACGCTTGACCAACCCTGCCTAACACTAAACTAAAATTAACCACAACTAGCAAATATAACCAAAAAAATTAAAATAAAACGTGTCACCGACGGGAATCGAACCCGGGCCGTAGTATCACAAGCACAAAAGCTGATCCCGAGACGCAACTGCGCATGATTGCAAATAGTTATACCGCAGACGCTAGACGCTTGTATAGAAACGCAAGGAGGATAAGGAAACAAAATACCATAAATAGTCAGAAAGACAAATAATCATGCTTCTCAAATCCCCTTTTCGACCTTTAATATAGAGCAATAAATAATATCAATTCTTATCAGCTTAATATCACTATCGCTTTGCCTCGCTTTAATAAGTTATATAAAATAAAAATTTCAGGAATAATAGATATTATATAGATATATATTTTAAATTCAGCACAACACAACTATTGACTAACATAAAATTGTCAAACTTAGAAATGTACCATTTTAATGTAAAACCATATAGAATTAAAGAATTAATCTGGCAACACAACATTGTATAGAAACCTCTCATGCGCCGTCTGCGTTATTTCAATAAAAATAAAACAATACATTGAAAGTCGGCAGAGAAAAGTAGTAGCAATTACAGCCGATTTGTACACAAGTTTTTATTGATTTTTTATTAAAAAAAGTCACGAGTAGCACACTATACGTGATAGAAGTGACTACTTCGTTAGCGAGTCTCAACTTATTTTACTTTTTTGAGCCGGTTTCGGTACATTATAATCAATTTTAATGGATTTGGTTAGTTTTGGTTAGTCGTCTAATCAAATTTCAGTTAGTTTCACTTAGTCTCAACTTATTTTAGTCATTTTATGCGGTTCCGATACGCTATAACCATTTTTAATAGATTTGGTTACTTTGGGTTAGTCGCCGAATCAACTTTCAGGTAGTTTCACTTAGTCTCGTCTTATTACAGACATTTGAACTTTCGATACGTTATAATCAATTTTAATAAATTTAGTTAGTCGTCTAATCAACATTCGGTTACTTTGTCACAACTTATTTTAGTCATTTGATCAGGTTTCGGTATGCTCTAACCAATTTTATTAGATCTGGTTAGTTTGGGTTAGTCGCCAAATCAAATTTCAGTTAGTTTCACTTTGTCTCAACTTATTCGAGTCATTTGAATCGGTTCCGATCGTTATAATCAATTTTAATAGATTTGGTTATTTTGGGGTAGGCATCGAATCAACTTCCGGTTAGTTTCACTTAATCTCAACTTATTTTAGATATCTGAACCGGTTCAGATACGATATAATCAATTTTAATACATTTGGTTAGATGGTAAGTTTTAGTTAGTCGTGTAATGAACTTTCGGTTAGTTTCACTTAGTCTCAACTTATTTTAGTCATTTGAGTCGGTTCCGATACGTTATGATCAATTTTAATGGATTTGTTTAGTTTGGGTTAGTCGTCGAATCAACTTTCGGTTAGTTTCACTTAATCTCACTTATTTTAATCATTTGAACCGGTTCCGATACGTTATAATCTAAGATTTGGTTAGTTTGGGTGAGTCGCCGAATCACCTCTCGGTTAGTTTCACTTAGTCTCAACTCGTTTTAGTCATTTGAAGCAGTTCCGATGCGTCATAATCAATTTTAATAGATTTGGGTTAGACGTCCAATCAACTTTCGGTTAGTTTCTCTTCGTCTCATAAAAATTGATTAATTCTTTATCGATTCCATAAAAGAGAAAGAGAAAGAGAGAGTCTATGCTTTATCTCTCTTGCGAGACGAAAATTCCAAAACGTGTCGTTACATGCATGGCTTGGAAAAATCAGTTTCATGAATCCAAAGAATATCAAAATAGCGTAAAATTTGTGGATTTCTAATATTTACCTTCGCCCAAATTATGTATATAAGTTGAGTTATATATGAGTATAAGTGAGTTTGATCCAAATATATTAATAATATATTTGGTTTGATCGCTGTTTTAACCACTAATTAAGAATAAAAAAAACCCTAGATGGAAAACACTTTTAATGCTTGGGTTAAGTTATGGGTGTGGCATAGTTGGTGTTTTAATTTCTTGTTAAGACGACATCCACTGTGATAACGCATTTTCATATTAATAACAAAATATAATAAAATACCGATACCTATCGACAGCCGAAAATATCAGGTTAAAGTTATTCCATTGTCGCTATTTTCCTGTTATATTTTGTAACTTGTGTTCGTAATTAAACAATACAAGTTGTACCTACTGGTATTTTTATCCATATCGTAGATAATATTTCGTTTATTATTTACTTATTTATTATAATACCAAGTAACTATTACAAAGTAGTATCATTAATGAGCTATAAATGAGACAGAGAATGTCAATAGCTGTTCATAACAAATAAATAATCCAAACATTAATACGTAAGGGAGAGTGGGGGAATGATGCGCAGCGGGTAATGGTACGCATCACAATATTTAAGGTTTAAAACGTCATGCAGCTAGTTTAATTGGCACGGCAGTCTACCGCTCAATTGACGAACGTCTGACGCCATCGACCACGATGTCAGTTAGCAATTTGTAGTCGCAGTATGCACATCTCGATTTATCGCATAAGTTTTGAAAATAAGACGGTAAGTGCACAATTTATATGCTATCTTCTTATATGAGTTATCTTCTAGATGCTTAACATCTTAGACGTATTTTGGTACATTTTTGTGAATGTTTGAGCAGTACTTTTTTTTCTATAACGAAAAATATGCCACCAACCGCGTGAGGGTAATGATGCGCATAGGTGCGCACAATCCCCCCCCCCCCTAGAAATAAATATTAAGTAGGTATATTTACTAAAAAATACATTTTTTTACAGATGCCACGAAGTTATAATCGAACGACAGAAATATTGTCATACACAGACGAAGACTTGCAGAAGGCTCTAAGCGCCATTAAAGATGATGGCAAAAAAATTAGAGAAACAGGAAGAAATTTTAAAATTCCTGAGTCAACCCTCAGAAAATATTTGAAGCTCCCAGAAGATGCACATCAACCACTTCGTTTAGGTCGCCAACCGATATTCATGAAAGAAACAGAAGACGAACTAAAAGAATATGTTTTAATACTGGCAAAACTATTCTTTGGTTTGACACCCAAGGGGTTAAGAAGACTCGCATTTCGATATGCAGACGAGAAAAATATTAAAAATAATTTCAATCCTCAAAAGGGGTTAGCGGGGAAAGATTGGCTTTACGGTTTCTTGAAAAGAGTACCTGAGGTTACCCTTAGACAGCCAGAAGGGACCAGTTTGAACAGAATTGCTTCGTTCAATAGAGATTCTGTTCAAGCTTTCTATTCAAATCTTCGAATTCTGCTAGAAAAATTTAAATTCGAAGCAAATAGAGTATACAATATGGACGAGACTGGAATTACGACAGTCCAAAAGAAATGTCCTAAAGTTTACGGACCAAAAGGTGTCAAAAAAGTGGGAGCCGCTACCTCAGGAGAACGGGGGAGGACCATAACAGCAGTTTTCTGCATAAGCGCGGCTGGGAACTATATCCCTCCCATGCTAATTTATCCCAGACAGAGAATGTCAGATACCCTGAAAAAAAAACGGACCAGTCGGAGCCTCCTACAAGTGTTCAAAAAATGGCTGGATTAATTCGGAGCTGTTTGTCGAGTGGCTGTTTCATTTTGAAAAGTACGTGAAGCCTTCAGACACTGATCCTGTTCTTTTGGTGCTGGACAATCACTGTAGTCATATTTCGATTCCAGCATATAATTTCTGTAGAGAGAAGAATATTCACATGGTGTCCTTGCCCCCACATACCTCAGATCATCTTCAACCCTTGGACCTTACTTTTTTCAGTCCTTTAAAAAATGCCCTTTATAGAGAGTACGACTTATACCTATCAACAACTGGTCATACGAAGATTACAGAATATGATGTCGCTGAACTCCTGAATATTGCATTTATGAAAGTAGCTATCATTGAAAAAGCTGTATCAGGTTTTCGAACCTCGGGAATATTTCCATTAAACCCAGACAGATTTGATGAAGATGACTTTGCCCCCGCCAACCAAGTGCTGAATCATACAACTGAAGCTGTCCCGGAAGTAGCGAATCCAATTTCTCCCATGACAAATAGTGAAGTTTCGTTACCTAATATTCAGCCGAGTTTATCAGTTGCCAATCAAGAACCTCAACCTAGTACGTTAAAACAAAACTCGTTCTTCGCTATGGCTCCCATACCGAAGCAAGCAGTCAAAAAAACAGCTAATAGAAAACATAGAGAGAAACAACGATCACAAATACTAACAAGCACGCCCATAAAAGACAAACTGGATGAAGCACAAGAGAAAAAAACATTAAAAGAAGAAAATATGAAGAGAAAGGAAAATGAAAGAAAGCAGAATGCTTTAAAGAAGGGCACTATCCGTAAATGTTTTGACGAGCCTCCAGGAAAAAAATATAAGGCAAACAAAAAAAGAAGATGCCAGAACCTGAATCATCCGATTCTTCAGAGGAAGATTTGTCGGACATCTGCGATGATGACGAATTGGATGATATAGAATTAAGTTTTATACCACCACCCTTACAAGCTCCTAAAGAACCTAACGAGACTTGTTCTATTTGTGGCGACACCGGCAAAAACAGGGAGCTATGGTACCGATGTGTGCTTTGTGCTACATGGAACCACGCTCAGTGCACAGGTGCAGATTCTGCAGACAACTACAAATGTGACTTCTGTTAAGAATTATTAAAATAATGTGACTTCTGTTTAGAATTATTAAAATAAATATGTAGCCTAAATCACTCTTTCTCTTTTATTTTGCCGTCTGTCTCTGATGCGTATCATTACCCATCTCTTGCGCATCATTACCCGCCAGGTTGGGGAATCGTGCGCAAGTGCATCTTTATACTCTCATTATTTTTTTCAAATATGGTTAAACCTACAGGAATGAAGATAATACTTATTGATAGTCTGGTAATTGGGTCTTCTATTTCTAGCTTTAAGTTTTCTATAATATAAGAAAGGTAGCCACCAGATCAGTTTCCGCTTAAGTGCGCACCATTCCCCCACTCTCCCTTAATCATATTCATATCATTTATTCCTAATAGAAGGCTCCCCGTATTAAAATAATGGAGCGGCAGTTCATATTGATCGTGCACCGTAGCTGCACCCATTCGTTTACTGTACAGTGGCCGAGTGTGTTCAAGGTCAACGGCAGTATTTTCCACGGCATGCTGGAGTGAGCGGACTTATTAGAATATCTATAGACGGTGATAACAATATGAAAATGTATACACATGTTAGGCCATCAAATATTAATTATCAATGAGATTAGAAGAAATATTTATGTAAATTATGTTATTAATAATATCAAAATATACACACATGTTATGCCATCAAATATTATTTATCAGTGAGTATAAAATATATAATGATACAAATTATGTTAATGACAATATTACCTATAAGTTTCATTTTACCGACTTGTAATGACATATTGCAACACAGAAGCAAAACAATTCACCAAAATAAACCGTACACTCGCTGGCTTCTGACTCTCTATTTTCCGTTCTCGAGCAATACCTTTCGGATCTCCTCCAAAAAACCTCGCAAAAACTCGACTTCAATTTATGACTCGATTTATCTTTTACATGTATAAAGGGTGTCTCAAAATATATACATATATAGGGTGTCTCAAAAATGAATGTATCAGGTCTAATGAAATAGTATTTTAAAGAGGTGGGTTATCTCAACCTTTATGTGTAAATCGGTTCCCAACATTTTTAGTTTACCTGACCTTTATGTGTAAATTGGTTCCCGAGATTTATCTAATAAGGCACGGTTTGATTTTAATAAATCTGTTTATTACACAACATACAACATAGTGATCTACATTAAAAATAGCAACTAATACAAAATAATAACTTTCATAATTTCAATCTTTAGTAGGTAACAGCACAGTGAAAAGAAACACATTTAATAAAATATAGTAGACTAATTTCCTTTCTTGAATAAGATTCTATCATTTTTCCTAAACATTTTTGGCGGTTCTTGTCTTTACTATTATTATATTTTAGCCGTAATATTGACGCTTTGTAATTTTAAATAATTTTCAGTTTGAAATTCTTTAAGTTTTTCAAAAAAAAAAATAAATAAAAAAAGTTAGGATGTGTTTTATAAAAAGACGCATTGAAATGTTTGTGGAAAGATTCACGGGCATTAGTAGTGCGCGTAAGTTTAGCTGAGTTCTGAGCCCAAAGGTAAGGTGGAAAGAGAGAATATTGTGTTACATAATTATCTATTAAATAATCTGAATACTTTTGAACATTCTCGTCTGTTGGTGCTATCGCAAGTAAATCAAAAACAAAGCAGTCGCAACATCATGAGGACTTAAAAAATGTAAAATCAAAAGTCATTTGTAGCCATCTACCAATTTCAGAATGTTCATTTCTATATTCGGGTGTAAGGCCGTATTATTGAATTTTTCTATACCACGATTGGGCATGGTGAAACCGACACCCGATTATTTCTACTGAAGGAGAAATTTGCACCACTGCTTTACGGATGGCTTGCTCAAAATCAATAACAATTTTCGAAATTCTTAATGTAATACTATTATCCTTACAAATATTGATTATTAAGTTGAACAGATTTTTATACGTTTCTGTTCGCTTATTTGGTAACAATGAAAAAATTAATGGAATATAATGCCCGTTACAATAACCATGTAAAGAAAAAATTGGCAATAAAACTGTGTGCAGTACCATCTAAATAAATATGTGTCACTTTTTCTAACATCTGAATATTAGATTGACCCGAAAATATCACTATCTCTTCAATTATACTGTTACAAGCTAAAAACTGCTCACCCCTACAAGTTTGGATGTTTGCCTTGTCAAGGAAGTCAAAAGTTTCCTGGATATATTTCGGTAAACTTGGCTGCATTTTTCTACGAGCAGTATAGATGTTTCTTCGGACACAAGCAACGTCAAGGTGCGTACAGACCTGACGCGACGCGCGCGCGACACGCACGCGACAGTCCAAAATTCCTAAGTGTGGATGGGGCGCGCGCGCGGCGCTACCGCCGCCTGTCCGAGGCGCGTCGGTACTCGTCTGCTGTCGGTTTTTCGACGGCAGATCAAAGAAAGAGCGAGGCGCAGTGTGGACGGGTAGTAGTAGGAGCGTAGCAATCGCGCCAGAATCAGTGAAGAAGTGCAATAGAACTTACTCGCGTGGCGCGCGCGTCTCTCTACATGGCTCACAGCAGGCGCGCGAGACAACCGTGCGCGTCGCGTTCGCGTAGCAGGCGCGCGGTCGGCGCGTCGCGTGCGTGTCGCGCGCGCGTCCCGTCAGATCTGTACGCACCTTTAGATGTAACAAATTGTGGATAGCAGATTTTCTTGAAGCACTCTACGAATAATCTTGGCAGGTTTTTCGGATAGGTCATCTACAGCTCTTCGTTTGCAGGCAGTATTAACGATTTGACGGTTTAACTCCCCCACAACGGCATCATAGGGATGCTCTTGTATATGTTTTGTAATAGTTATAATATCGTCACCTTCACCCAAAGTAAGGAAAAATGATTTGCAGTTTCTATTTGTGCACGTTCATCGCTTCTCACCAGTTTTCAGGGACTTTGGAAACCATATTTATAGTTATTAATAACTATTAACTGTTTTCCTCGTTCACTTGAAATTATTTCAAAATTCATGATGAAAATACAACACAACTTTAAACACAAGTGATAGCCACATAACAAAAATGCAAAACTTCTTCTCTAAATTCCAGCCGGAGGTACTATCGTAGTACCTCCGCGGCCGCTAGCTCTTAGTCTAATAAGTATGTGATTTGATTGAATTTATTTCTATTTTTCATTACACACCTTTTATGGTAGCTATTAAGACATGACCTGCATACGTAACATGAGAATGCATTTAGTGGTCTACAGCTTTGGAGTCTTTCAGCCATATTTTTTGTATGTTTTATATCATATAACACAATATCAAAACTTGGAACGCAGTATAAACATTGATTTGTATAGGAGTGGAAAAGGAATAGCCGCCTGTTGCGCTATTCAAAAGTGGCAACCAATGGGCGAAAAAACGGGTTTCTGCGCATGACAAAATCGAAAAACGTAAACAAAGAAGATCCCATTTCGTCATGCGCACTAAAACACTTGCCGTCTCAGCAGGCTTCGATCAGGACCGAACTTGGCTTTTGTCTTTGACGTGTCGTTTTGACGGCGCGGCGTTTTGTGTTGATAATTCGAATACTTTACTTTTTATTGACTTTCTTTGGACCTAGTGTTTGTAGTTGCTTAATTAGTTTTAGTTTAGTGGTTTCACGTTTGTGCTTTGTGCGTTCCCTATTTTGATTTTCGTTTTAATTGAACGATACGCACATAAACAATGGGCGTTGATACCAAAATAGAATCCCGAAAATGTATAGTTGTGTTTTGTAGAGGCAAAATACACGGGATTTCCTATTTCAAGTAAGTATAATTATTATAAGTATTACTTATTTATACCTTATTGTTTGTTTCACTATGCTACCTGGCCCATTTCACAATCGGCAAGAGTACTCTACCGAATATTTGGTGAAATAATTTCTTTCGTTCATAATCACAAGAGCACGAGTTAAAATTTTGGAGCCCGCGCTTGCCTAATGACCTTCACACTGCAACAGATGGCGCCCACTAATTCTCTAATGCGCAAGGCAAAAAGGAATCGTTTTGTTTACATTTCGCGGTCGTAAATGTGCCATGTTTGGTCTATTTATTGCTTATCCACTCCTATACAAATCAATGAGTATAAATGAATAGAACGTCTCAACCGCCGCTACGTCCGCAGTATACAGTATCCTTGATAACGTTATCTATGCTAAAACTCCTTATTTTGGATGGACAAGAATTGTTTACAATAGGAAGATAAGCTGAACAATAGAGGATCGGAGTAATATAAACAGACCGAGGAATGTACGTGAATTTAAATTAAGGAATTTTCCCCTTTCCTCCCCAGGGGCATGGTTAAAAGTGTTTTCTTTTTGTTAGTTTTGGAGCTCAATTTTCAACAATCACTATGACACTAGGCACAACTATACAGTCGGCAATTAAACATTCCAAAATCACAAAAACACAGAACGATATAAAATACATACTTAACTTTTAACTCAACATCGGGTTACTTTTGATTTCTTAAAACAGCCCGGGTAGACCCCTTCGTGAATTCAGCAGTTTATGAGTTTTGTTAACGCAAAGTCACGTTTATCCCGTATACGGCGCCCCCGCCATTTCGAGTTGCCATGGGATATGGCGCATCAAATCCCATCGTCCTTCCCCAGGCTGGAGAACACCAAAGTACAAAGTCTGGAGCCGATCAATGACAGTTTGTGACAAGAGAGGCTGCATTGTATTGGCTGGCAGGAACGTCAAACTGGTGAGAGGAGTTTGATTACGGGGAGTGACGCCACCGCCATTCCGAGTTGCCATGGGATATGGCACATCAAATCCCATCGTCCTCCCTCAGGCTGGAGAACACCAAAGTACAAAGTCTGGAGCCGATCAATGACAGTTTGTGACAAGAGAGGCTGCATTGTATTGGCTGGCAGGAACGTCAAACTGGTGAGAGGAGT